>JANHAO010014275.1:0-15405 GCA_026873985.1 Saraca asoca | reverse complement strand
TCATAGCTTGAAGGATATTAAAACTTATTATTACTCCATCCCAATCAATGCTAAGTGTGCCATCATGAATGTGCATTGTTGTCTTAGCTAATTTCAACATGGGTCTTTCAAAAATGTAAATTTTTGGTTCCTTAGAAGTGTGGGGAAACTTTCTTTGGATAATAATAGACATGTTTTTGCCCACACTTATCTCCTTATATTTTTCTCTCTCGAGAAATGGAGGAGTAGCACTAGCAACTTCAACTTGAAGGTTGCTTTCTTCTTCTAGCTCTTCTTCTTTTTCTTTTTCTAAATTCTCTTCTTTTTTTATTTTTCTTTTTCTACTAGTTCTAAATACTCTTATGCATTTGTTTCTTTTTTTGGTTCAACATCTTCTTCTTTTGATGCTTGTTCTTGGCTTTTATTGGCTGAAAAATCTTGGTGGCTACTACATGGAAGGAATGGATTCTACTAAAAGGACTGCAACATCACCTGGAAACTGAGTAATTTCTTTCAAAACAGCATCATTATATCCTAAGGAATTAAGAAACTCAGAACATACAGCATTATATCCTAAATGTGTAGAATTTTCAAAACATGTAGGATCACTTCTCATATATGCAGAAATTTTAGCACATGCAGCACATATGCTATTCTTATCACAACCAAAAGTAGAACATCCGGAACAATTGACATCTAGGAATCCTATAATTTCAAGAAATTCAACTAGCATATCATCATGCACATCATCAACATGTATATCATTCATTGGCAAATTAATGAAATCTAATTGAGAAAGTATATGCTTTTGTAAAGGATTGTTAATTGTCTGGGAAGAGATAAAATCATCAAACTCAACCAAATCAGGAAATTCAACGTGCAGCTCATCATAAGTGTCCTCAACTAATTCAACAAGTAAATCCATCTGGTTTGCACTAGACTCAGCCTCAGGTTTTGCTGGTTGGGGGTCAATTGGCTCATCTTGCAAGATCTGGCTAGGACCTTATGTTTGCAATTGACTTAGTGAGGAAGCCAGTTGTCCAATTTGAATTTTCAAGTTCTACATCGTGGCTTCTGTTCTTTGCTGAAATTGAATAGTATTGGTTGCCATTTGCTTAATCAAGTCCTCCAATATAGGCTCAGATTGAATAACTATTGCAGGACTTTGTTCGTGTATAAATGGTTGCTGCATCTACTGAAATTAGCCAGAATCGTTGTCATATTATATATTAGAATAGTCCATCCATCCAGGGTCATGCTGCTAATATTGATGTTCACCAGGAAAATTTCCTGTTGCAATAACTTGGGGTCCATAATGGTCTTCTTGAAGTGCAGGAAATTGGTCTCTTGGATGGTCTAACCAAGAATAGATTTCATAAGGGTGTGCTAAGGACTGAAATTGCCTTTGCCTTTGTCCCAACATAAGTTGCCCAAATAAGGAGGTTAGCTCCTCTAATCTAATCTCCATTATCTCCAAATCACGGTTCTCTAAATTTCAGGTTTAATGTCAAGTAAAAGACTACTAGAGGACCTAGTCATACATTATATAAGGTGCAGGAATACAAGATATGCAACAAATAACACTACACTGAAGTGGCTGAAATAGTGACAAAAAGCTAAAAGCACAACAATACAACAACAAAGGCAAAAATCACTCAAAACAACACTAGTTATCCTATCTACACATTTTTAAAAATTATGAGACCACCACAACTTGAAAACTACACCTAAGAGGAACTTAAAAATAAAATAAAAAATCTTAAAAAATTAGAAAAGTGGTCTAAATGATGGAATTTGGCCAAATCAGGTGGTTGCTCATGGCAAAGTGATGAGCCTTGCTCAACTTGATGTCTTCTATCAACCCACCAAAAATTAGCTTAGTCAGATATGGTTCGTCCAGCAAGGAGCAGTGCTACTATAAGTAAAAAATAGAGGCTGAAATAGGGGAAATGATAGAGACAACTATAGAACAAGTCTTAGTAAGTGGTTAGTATATAAATAAACTCCTAATAAGATTAATAAAATTAGAATGATCCTTGGGAACAACACCAAAATCTGATCAGGTACTGAATCCAATCAAGATTAGAAAATTTATAAACTGAGCTACCTAAACTACTTATAGTATAGACAACATTGGGTTGAGCCCTTGGATCATTTTGGATGATATCAATTAGATTAAGAGATAGAAATGAGTAAGGGATTGTTAGTAACTATACTAACAGCAAACTACAATGCAAAAATGTAAATAACATTAAGTAAACCAACTAGCCCAAGGGAATTAACTAAACTTGAGATTAATGTATCCTTGATCACTAAATATTTATTCAATTGTTAATCAAATTTTTTGACTTAAAATCATAACAAGAATCCTTGAAATGATTAATGAGTCTCATGCAGAACTCAGCCAATAAACAATCCATTAAAATCTTAATGCATTGCTTAATTTTTACCATCCTTTTTCTATAAGTGATTATTAATCAATAATTGTATTAACATCTAAATCAAATAAATCCATTCAATTCAAAAGTCCAAAGAAAATTGAGAGGAAAGGAGAAGAAATGATAAACAATTGAATTGAAAGTTGAAAATAGGATCTCTACATTAATCTTCAAGCTGTCAATCCCTTAGACTGATTACAAGTGTTCAGCCTTCCATGGAAGGTAAAAAGTTACAGAGAAGAGAGAACAAAAGCTTGCTCTCTACACTTTGAAAACTCTCCAAAACTAAACTCAAAACTTAACTAAAAAGACTGAACTAAAGAGTGCTTTTCCTAAGAAAAGAAAAGCTAGTTGTTGGTTGGTGGAATAGGCAATCATGATGGCTGGTATAGTCTGGTTGCTTGTTGCCACTCCCTTTGCATGAACTACCTATTGCAGACTACATTCTCTGGTTTTTTACTGATTTAATGACCTCCAGCTAGTTGACTGTGAGATGGTGCAAGGAATGATCCATTGGGCTCAAGTTGCATGCCAATTGGGGCCTAAAAATCCAATTCTATAGAGGTCCAATTCATCAGCATTCTGCCTCTAATTTGTAGCTCTATTTGCATGCCCAATTTGATGGATTCAGGTCTAGAAGTCCGCATGAAAGTTGTATCTTTGTGTCTTAACTTCCATTTGGGCTTATTGTAACCTCATTTGGACTTGTATAGCTCTAGATATTGCCTCATGAGTGTTCAGAGGTCAAGCTGCACAAGATAGGTTGAGGTAGTATTTTGATTTTGGCTTGAGCTCCAATTTCAGGTATCCAATTGCAAGATTCAGCCTTAAAGGTCTCATAAAAGTTATAGAGCTATGTCTTATCTTTCCTACAAGATAAGAATGACATTAATTAGACAACCATAGCTCAAGTTATATCCAGAATATAGAAACTACTCAACCAAGCCAAATAATGTAGAATTTTCCATAATGATTCCAGTTCACACCACACTATGAATATGTAATAACACAACTAAGATCAATAAGTTTGGACCTTAAAAAGCTTAGTGAAAGGACAATTAAATGAGTAAAATATTTTGTTATCAACTGTCCACAGCAAAAACATTCAGTTAAATCTTTTCTACATTGTCTATAATGATTTATATCATAGATCTTGCATCATGGCATGTTGGCATTTAGATTTCCTTGATTCTGAGGTGTATTTCTTCCACAGAATGGAACAAAAGTAGCTGAGACTGATTGGCTTCCTAAATTTCTTTTGATAGTTGGATTTCTTTGTAAATCATACAACCTTGATGATTTGGTAAAATTCTCTTTCCACTTACCAGTGTCACACTACAGGCTGAAGTCAATCTTCCACTTGCTACAATACTAGCTCCTTCAAGTCGAGCTCTTTTCTTATTGATGAAAGACATTTCCCTTTCACGGCTCTCTTTGGGCCTTAGTTCAACCCACAAAGCTTGATTCATGGTTTACTGATACCTTATGCCTACATTAACTTTAACTTGGTTGAAGTAGTAATCATGGAGCCCTTAAACAAACCTCTCTACCTTTATGGTTTCATTAAGTATTAGGTGAGTAGTATATTAAGAAAGTTAGGTGAATTGAGCATCATACTCATTCACTGGCAAGTTCTCTTGTTTCAAATTTTCAAACTTCCTAGCATTCACTTGCCAGATACTTGGGAGGAATGAATCGATCAATGAGGTTTTCTTGGAACATTGCCTAAGTTAATAGTTCAACATCTATAGCTTACCCCTTGATAGTTCCCACAAACCAGTAATGCGCTATATCATTTAACTGATACCTTACCAATTCTATCAATAAGGGTTCAGGACACTATAGCATCCTACTATATCTTTGAACTTGTTCAAGAAACTTATACAGGTCCACAGAAGGATTTGTTCTAGCATCTAGAGATGGTTTCAGCATTAAAAACTCATAAATGATTTTTAGTGTATTCTTTTGTTCATTCCTTGCAAGAAAGGTTTGATTTCTTTCATTTCGCCTATCTCTAATAGGTTCTCTATTTTGATCTTGATTCTAGTTTTGGTTCTATGTTATTACATGTACCAGATGACCTATTGCTTGCTGGACTAAGTTTTCTATGCATTGAGGAATTCTAGGGTCTTTGGGGTCTTTAGGGTCACCACCCACTTCATGGTATGCCATTTTGTCCAATGGATGACCTTTTGTTATTAGGTTCAAACTCTTGGCCTTCTTGTCTTTTGGTTTTTTACCATATTTTACATTGCAAAATTAATCATATTCTCAAGAAATATAAAAGGCTCCAATTTAAATCTGTTGATATGGAAACATATTTCACAAGGTTAGCAGGAATGGTATCAGCAATACGTGCTCCTGGGTGTATGCGTGCTACTGGTACTATTCCTATTAATACTTACTTAAACCACCACCACTATATGACACTATATGCAACTCCATACACATAAGTTCTATATGCAGGCCTAAACCATGCTTTAATACCAAATCTATCATGACCTGATTCCTTGGCCATGGCCAGTGTTAATATCAATCCCTGATTGATATCAACAGCCTCTAACTTGTTTCTATTATCCATTCTTGTTCATATTTGCATCAATATTTTCTAATCATATCTAATTAAAGAAAAAGGGAAGACATGTTAAGATATAAACATAATTTATATAATTTACAAGGGCATTGCACAAATAAGGAACATGCTAATGGGACACCATCGTTAGTGGTTTGACATCAAGTTTTCCAAAATGAAAAATATGATCTAAAAGCCAAAAGTTATAAGTCAACCCTTACTCTACCCCAAATGTCCACTTAAGGGCATGGTTAACTAAAAAGTTAGATTAACTTATAACTTATCATGGAACCAAAAGTATATGTTAAACTAACTAAGCCCACATGTAAACCCTGTGGCCTTACTATATACCCTACTATATACAAGTTTTCAAAAGATTAGCAAAAAGACACTTGATGGTAGATCCCTTAAGGATCAAAGCATCCTATGGCCATCATTAATAAAACATTGGGGATTCCAGGGGTATAATCTCCACTTCATGCAGGACCTTACATCTTGCTAGGTTTAGTATGATAATATAATGATTTTTAACTTCATATGCTCCTAAGGGAATCGCTACAATGGTTGTGAACATATCAGTGGTTACTTTAATGGGATTAGCAGCCATCCTTACATTCTGATGGAGGAATAGCATCAATATTCTGAGAATCTAAAAAATGGCCCATAGAAGAATAAGTCAGGGCTCAATGAGATAAATCCTTTCCTAACTTATGAATTTACCATCAATAACAAATGTATACACATTATAGAAAATGTATTCATATTCATACTAGAATTAATAGTCAAGTCATGGCATTACAAAAACCAACCTTCGAATGGCATTGCATAATATTTTCATTAATACCTTATAAAGAACCATGATTTTCTTATGGCCTTATACAGTTATTATCAAACCTCTCATTTTTTAGATTGTTTTATCATATCATTGGATTATATCATTTTAGCATTTCATATAAAAACAATTTAGATAAGTAAGCAAAATAAATTGACCTGTAACTAGCATAATAACTAACCTTATCCCTCTAAGGTTCATCCATATTTCCATGCTACATAATATAATCGCAGATCCAAGATCCGATTTGTATTCACCCTCTCATCACATCTCATCATTATCAGTTATCATCCCATGCCTTATGGGGAATTCTCAAACTTTCAACCTATATCATTTCTGTTCTCAGCCATATCACAAAGTTCACATTCATTCACAATCACATTTTCTGTGTCACATTATCATGATAATCATTAAGATTGTTGCCATAACATCAGTATATAAGCATTCAATAATCATTCTATTAATCTAAGGATCCATATCATTTAAATTTACAAATTTAATGACTTACTTTCCAACATATTCAAATAATGCTAATACTTAGTTAATCAATCATCTAGTCATGTAATCATATGTAAAACCCGATCATACAATTCATGTAGCTATAGAAAAGAAATTATAAGTGACATATCATTAGCTTATAAGTTTTTCTTTTAAAAAATATTTTAGCATATATTTCACCTCTGAGGCCCATGATTTGAATTGCCCTTACACTTATTTTATGATCATGATCACAAAAATAAAGTATGCATTTAGGCCTTTATGATTCGAATCAAAAATTAAATTTACTCTTCATGATTTGAGTTGACCTTTCTTTGCCATGCTTTGAATCCTGATCATGATTCGCATCATGTGTAGTCTTAGACTTCCTGAAAGTTTGCAACTTTAGGCAAGCAAACTCATTTTTTCAACTAAATTGGCTTGATTCAAATCGGAGCCTTCACATTTGACCCTCGTGATTTAACTTGAATTTCTAATTTTTAGGTTCATGATTATGCTCGTGATTCTAATTGCATGTCCACATTTATACGAGTTTATAGTGCAAATATACATTTCTACAAGGACAACTCTCAATTTCTTAACCAAGCTTCGTGAGCTACCTCAGGCAATCATTAATCACAAACGAACTAAGCATAAAATCAAACTTTTCCAAACATAAAAACTATGTTTATATCAACAATTCCAGTTAATTTCAATATATGACAAAGACCACATAATACCCATTTTCCTCAACATAAACAACAATTCAATGGCTCACAATTAATTAGTTATTTCATAACTCACAGGAGAGGTAAGAATTACTCACAAAAGTAGCTGAGAACAAAAGATCTAATGAAAGTCTTCAATACTCTTCACGAACAAGAAAGAAGGCATATTATATTCTTTAATTTTCAAGAGTTTTCTTTCATCAAGTAGTCAAATAGCATTAGATTATGACTTCATTCCATGGAGACAAGCTATAAATAAAAGATTTGAGCCTTAAAAACACCAAAAATTCATATTGGTTCATGAAGTGAATAATGAAAATGAATAGTAACTTTTGGATTTAAAAATTCATAACTCAAGTTATACTTGATGAGTCAACAAGATTTTAGTACCAATTTGAAGAAGAAGATGAGAGGAATTAATAGCAAAAATATGAAAAATTATCATGAAGAAATGAGATGCTCACTTGAAAAGAGATAGAGAGACTATGTAGTTTGAGGAAGCTTGCTTCACAAGTTGAGCTTAGAAAATGTTACATGAAATGCAATAGAAGTGGTGTAAGAAAGGAAGAAAAAAGAGCTGACTTTGGTTTCATGACCCTAAAACTTGATCATAACCAGCATGAATATCACCCCTACTTGGATATTCACTAGCCTTACCGTTTATCCCTATTGCAGTTATCTTAGAATTGCTTTAGTGATGTTTATCCTAATTTCATTGGCTAGCTAGGACCTAGCAAACTTAAGAAAGATAGAGATGCTCATAGAATATATTTACATATCTTATATAATTCACACTGGCATTGCCCAACTGGCCTATGCTAGGTTACCGCATTGTATCAAAGGTTACAAATAGTTCATAGACAAAATAACCTCTACCTTCCCTAAAACCTAAGAACCATCCCCAAACTACCTTATATACTTATCAAATAGGGCATTCGAAAGAGGTTAAATTAACTTGTGTCTTACCATAACAAAAAAAACATAGGTTAATATAATGAAACCCTATGGCCCTTCTATTTACAAGTTTTTCCAAAAAGGGTCAGCAAAATTATTTACATATTGATGGTAAACCTTTAGGGGTCAAACCATTCTAAGGCCATCATTAAAAGTACATTGGGCAGTTCCAAGGGTATGATTTCAACTTCATGGAGAACTTCAAATCCTACTAGATTAGGATGATTGTATAATGTTTATTTATTAGATATGTTCCTAAGGGGATTAAGACTATGTTGATGAAAGTGTCAACGGTGATTTCCATCAGGTTGTTATCCATTTTTACTTTGTAGCGGTAGGGTTTGCAACAATGTCTTGAGAATCTAAAAAACAATCTGTAGAAGAATGAGTCTGGGGCTTAGTGAATAAAATGTACCAAACTTATAAATTCATCAAACAACAAAAGAATACATATGCGTGCATTCATACCTCATCTAGATGGATATTTCTCATATAATCTTTCATAAACAAATATTGATTATTAGAGACTCATATATGAGGAAGTTTACATCATATTTTCTTAACACATTATGCCGAGTCACGCTCTCATAGCCATAGGCCACCAATTTGGCTTACTATGTGTTCTAATCACATAATATTATATCTCAACATTCCATGTCACTACAAAACAAGTCAAACAATAGATAACAACAAATATAAATCTTCTTGTTACTCTAGTCTAGCCTTATCCCGCACAAACCCAGCCTTATCCTTCTAAGCTAACCTTATACCACTTATCATTTTAGAATGCACAGATCCAAGATTCGGTTCATTATTCCCTCTATGCCTTATCTGGTTCACATTATCACATTACATCCTCATCTATGGTGTTATACATCATTCCATATCTCATGAATGCTATCACACTTTACACAACAAAATTACTCATACTAACTATATTATAGCAATCATACACTTTCTTAATCACTACCATGCTTTCTTGTTTATAAGTTACTTTCTTAAGATATCTTTGTTGTTACACTAGAATTAGTTAGGGTCTTTATAAGATTAAACTAAAAGAAATGTTGCATAGGCTAGAGGGAAGTGAAATTGAATGAAATGTATAAATTTTTGGAGGTGCGATTAGAATCACGAGTAGGATTGTTGAAGAAATTCAATTCAACTCGAATGAGATTAGTTTAAAATGTGAGTCTACTTGCCAATATGTGCAACCATTCAGTTTAAATGCACTCAGTATTATGATAGCAATCAAAAAATAATGTAGGAAAGATCGATTCGAATAGCACAAATCAAGTTCAAATTTCAATTTGAATCATAAGAGCAAAACTATTGGGTTTTTTGCAAGCATGATCACGGGTTTAGTTCAAAAGACTACAATTCAACTTGCACAAGTGAAAATGGTAGGTAATAATAGAAAAATAAGGGAAAACAACTTTCAATTTAACATTCCACTATAAGATCTTAACTCAACATATTTCTAAAGTTTAAACATTCATATAACTTAATTATTTCAATAGCAAACTATTCAGCTTATTAGTGGATCCATTCAATCTCAAAATTATACCTCACAATCACCAAAACCCATTTTCATCAACTAGCATCAAATATTCAACAAATCACAAGCAAGGAACACATAATTATTCACAAGAATGGTAAGAATTACTTAGAAGTAGGCTAGATATGACAGATTACTATTGATTATACCTATATTCCTCAACACTCTTCATAAGCAAAAAGAAAAGCATGTTAGCTTCTTAGTCATTCAAATGTTTTTCTTTCAACAAATAATTATATATCATTGGATTATGGTTTCTTTACATAGAAACACACTAAATACACAAGCTTTGGGCTCTAAACTTCATAAAATTCACATGGATTCTTGAAGTAAACAGTAATATGAATAGTAACTACATACTCCAAAAATTCATGTCTTAAATTATACTCAATGAATCAACATGATTTTGATATCAAAATGAAGAAGAAGAAGACAAGATTCAATAGTAAAAAATTGAAAAAATAAAGTGAAGGCAAAGAGAGGAAAAACCAAGCTTGCAAAAGAAGACTTTGCATGAGTTTGCAATCCAAGAAGCTAACAAAGAAGATGAGTAAGCTGGCTATGGGAGGGTATAATAGAAAAAAAATAAGTCATCTTCCCAATAATTAGAAGTTGACCATTTTCCTTTTAAGTAATTTTTCCTGTTTTCTCCATTTTAAGCTCAAATTTATCATACTTATCAATCACTATTGACCTGGAAATTATAATACAAATTAGTTAAATTGAATATCTTCATAACAGTTCTAATTTTATGCTTATCTAATATTGGTAACCCCAATTTTGATATTTCTAAAGCTTTTTGGAAATTAAATTTCAAAAATATGAATTTTAGTTGTTTGAACATTCATAATAGGAATTCAATCTCCAAAATATTTTCTAAAATTTCATATAGTCCATTTCTACTATGTCTAGGCCTCTCATGGCTCTAAATTTGTAATTTAAAATTTCTCAAAAATTTAAATTTCCCCTTTTTTCAGATTTTAAAGCTATTTTATTTCCAAAATCAATTTTTGAAAAATTTGAGGCATTATAATTCTCCCCCTTAAAAGAATTCGTCCTCAAATTCTAAATAATTTTGATAAGTTAACTAGAACAAACTAGCAATTTCTATTTTTATCCCTTACCAAATAATTGAGGATAATGCCTTTGTAAGTCAACTTCCAATTCCCACATGGCTTTTCATTTATCATGCCGCCCCCACATCACCTTGACCATCGAAACTTCCTTTGATTTTGATTTCTGAACTTGTCAAATGATGATAGGTGTCGGTCATTCCATAAATATTAGTTTGATATCTAGCTGAATTACTGCTTCCTTAATAACATGAGAATTGTCTAGAACATACTTTCTCAATGTGAAAACATGAAATATTGGGTGGATTCTCTACATCTTAGTTAGCAATTCCAATTGATACACCAAAGCTCCCACATTGTTTGATAATTCTAAATGGCCCCACAAACCGTAATGCTAACTTCCCCTTTTTGCCAAATTGCATAATTCCTTTCATAAGGAATACTTTAAGAAACACTCGATCATCAACCTTGAATTCTAGGTTTCTTCTCCTATTATTCAAGTTGTATGATTGTTGTCAATCTTTAGTTGCCTTCATTTAATCACAAATCAGTTGCACCTTTTCAAGTGCATCTACTACAAGAATCAACCCTAATAACTTTGCCTCTTTGGGCTCAAAACAACCTATTGCGGATCTACATCTCCTCCTACACATTGCCTTAAATGGTGCCATTTGAATACTGGATTAGTAGCTATTGTTGTAAGTAAATTCAATAAGAGGTAAATATCTTTCCCAATTTCCCTTAAACTTTATTAGCATGCTTGAAGCATATCTTCTAGAATTTAGATTGTTTGCTCTGATTGACCATCAATCTATGGATGGAAAGTAGTGATAAATTGCAGTTGAGTACCTAAAGCTTGCTGAAATGACTTCCAAAAGTGAGAAGTAAACTAGGTATCATGATCTGAAATAATTGTCAATGACATACCATGTAAAGGAATTATTCAATCAAGGTATACTTATGCAATTAAGTAGTCAAATAAGTCATCTTAACTAGTAAGAAATGAGCTGATTTAGTCAAGCAATTAATAATGACCTAAATTGAATTATAGCCCTTCAGCAATTTGGGCAATCCAATTAAGAAATCCATTGTAATACTTTCCTATTTCCACTTCAAAATCTTAATGTATTAGTGCAGTCTTGTTGATTGTTAATGCTTCGCCTTTACTTGCTGGCATGTATGACACTTAGTTACATATTTTAGCACATCATGTTTCATGCTTTCCTACTAGAACATGTCTTTCAAATCATGATACATTTTAGTCACAACTTGGTTCATCATGTGTGACAAGTTATGAGCCTAATACAACAAATCTCCATGAACACTAGAAGGGACACATAATCATTTTTCTTTCCTAAGCACTCATGCTTCATCAACTACAATATGTAAATTCGATCATGTATTGTAGATCTTGTTTTTTAGCTTTCTTAATTTGGTCTACCATAATTGATTGTACAATCATATGTGCTAGAATCAAGGTTTGGTCTCGAACTTCTAATTACATAACAAGCTTTTCAATTTCTGGGTAGGAATACATCAACTTTTCTTCTTTGGAACGAAGATAAGCTAAACTGCTTGCCAACTTGTGATTCAATGCATCGGCCACCATATTTACTTTGCCAGGATGATACAATATTGAACAATCATAATTTTTGACTAATTCCATCCATCTTTGTTGTCAAAGATTAAGATCTTTTTGCTTAAAAACGTATTTTAAGCTTTTTTAGTCTGTATAAATCTCACATGTTTCTCTATATAGGTAGTGCCTCCATATTTTTAAAGCTAAAACTATTGTTGCCATTTCTAGATTAGGAGTAGGATAATTTTACTCATGTTACTTCAATTACCTTGACACATATGCCATTACTCTTCCATTCTACATCAATACACACCCTAGCCCAATTTGAGAAGCATCACAATACATAAGATAGCTGCCTAATCCAAATGGCAACACTAATACCAAAGCTATTGTTAAACATTGCTTCAATCTTTGGAAGCTTTCTTTACATGTAAGGATCCATTCAAATTTCACTTCCTTTCAAGTTAGCTTGGTCAATGGTGCAAAGTTTTTAGAAAAGTCTTTGACAAATTTCTCGTAATATCTAGCTAATCCTAGAAAACTATGAATAATTATTGTTATAGGTCTAGGCCAATTCTCTAAAACTTCTATTTTTTGAGGATCAACTTGTACTCCCTCTTGGACATAATGTATCCAAGAAACTTGGCACTAGTTGTCCAAAATTCACATTTGGAGAATTTCACATAAAGCTTATGCTCACGTAGAGTTTGTAATACTATTCACAAATGTTGATTATACTCTTCCTCACTTTTAGAGTAGACCATGATGTCATCAATAAACACAATCACAAACTTATTCAAGTATGGATTTAAAATCTGATTCATCAAATCCATAAAAGCAGCTGTAGTATTCATTAGTCCAAACAACATTATGAGAAATTCATAGTGCCAATATCACATACAAAAGGCAGTTTTAGGTACATCTTCTTCATAAATCTTTAGTTGATGATACCCTTATCTCAAATTGATTTTTGAGAAATCGCTTGCTCTTTGCATTTGGTCAAACAAATCATCAATATGAGGGAAGGGATATTTATTCTTAATGGTCACCTTAACAATCCATTTTTTTTTCACAAAAATGACTAGTGCTCCCTACAGTGAAACACTTGGATGGATAAAACACCTATCAATTAATTCTTGTAGTTGAATTTTCAATTCCTTTAATTTCATTGGTGTCATTCGATAAGGAGGAATAGAGTAAGCTAAGTGCCAAGTATTAGATCAATGGTGAATTCAATTTTCTGATATAGGGGTAATCCAACTAATTCATTAGGAAATAGATCAAGGAATTATTGTATTATTGAAACTTCATTTAGATTCAGAACCACCTAATTTAAATCTTATATCACAACTAAATAAGGTATGCACCCCCTATTTAAATATTTCCAAGCTCTCACACTTGAAATTAACCTAACTATCTCAGCTACTGCTTTCCCTTGAAAAGCTATAAGGATGGATTCATCTACATGTAATGTAATAGTTATGCGTACTTTTGGAATTGCATAAATGGGCTGCTAAAAGTCCAATGGATAGACTCAGCTAACAAGGGCCTAGCTCACTCAGGATTGAAGTCATTGGACTAAGACATCAAGTCGCTAAATACGAACTAAGATCGCTAGTCAACATGGGCCAAAGCAACCACCTTAGGTCGTTAAGAACAAGGCTCAACTCACAAATCATAGCACGCATCCATAACCAATCGTCTAAGGAAATCCATTCAGTTTCCTACTTTAATGGAAGCTTGTTATCACCATCAACCCTTATCTATTATGTAATCTTAATCAAGTCATGATACTTATCATTATAGTTTTACATTCAAGTTGTAACCCCCTAACCATTATAAAAGGGGATGAAATCATTGTACATATGATGATCAATTATCAAATACAAAACACTCAGCAAAAATTAATAAAGGTTGTAGATGTAAGGTTTAAACTGACTTTAGCCAAATCATGTTAAAAACTTTTAATGTCTCCCTATTTTCCCTCTCTCTTTCTTTCTCTTTTTACATCCAATATGTAGTTTGGGGTTCTAAACTTAGGTTGACTGGATTCAACCATCAATATTTTAGCGTTAGAAGGAGGGCTCTAAATTGCATTCCTTTTGACTTTTGTCAATGGCTAGAGGAAGAACAGCTAGGAGTTCATTTGCAGTTGACTAGCCTGATGGTTATATGGAATAACAAAGGGATCCAGTCCTTCTCATAGTAGGCACTTCCACCGTCCCTACCATAATTGTTACCTTTAACATGCCCCTAGTAGCTTCACATCAACCTATTATTATTGATGGAATACAAGCATGGCATCAGCTTCATGAGGCATTAGGAAAAAGGGTAGAGGAATTGGTTGAAGCGGTTAGGGCATTGACTCAGGCACAAGCCCAGTGCTCATAAGAGTAGGGTGGGGGCACTACACAGGAAGAAGCCCTCCAATGGACATGGGAAGGAGCTCAAGAAGAGAGACTAACCAGAGAAGTACATTAGCACACCCATTCAACTCGATCTACTAACTTATGGTCAAGGTCAGAGGTCCATTGAGCTTGTGAAGAGAATAAAGGAGATCATTAATGATACAAGGGTTTGCATTGAGCTGAAGGCTCAAACAAGACCAATCAAAGACATCTCTCAAATCAAAGCCCACTAGGCCACAAGCAGAAGAAGCATAGGATCTCAAATCAACACTCCTATGACAAAAAGAGGAGCCAAACCTCTTCCAGCCAATGGTCTGAGGCTCAAGACCATATGGTAAAGGAGCTACTTCAAAAGGTAGAGTAGTTAGAATAACACCCTTGGGCTTAGGGCTACTGAGATTGTTATAAGGAAAGGACCCCATTCACCAGGGAGATCGAGACAAAGCCTCTCCCTTGTAGGTTCAAGATTCCTACTATCCCGCTATACAATGGGGATAGTGACCCATATAACCACCTGGATGCATTCAACACACAAATGGACCTTCAGATGACCAATCCTTTGGTCAAGTGTCATGTCTTCCTAACTGATAAATGGGAAAAAATACATAAAAATAAGATACTTTTAGTTCATTTTGTTAATAGCATTTTATGTTTTCTTAGTGTTTTTGCTTTGATTCATGTTTTGTCCTAGATACTACTCTTGGTTGTATTTTTCATGTAGGATAACAAAAAGGCCTGAAAAGAAGGAAGAAACGCAAAGAATAAAGAGACATTTGATTAAGGAAAGAATACAAGAAGAATGCATGAAAG
>JANHAO010014274.1:0-15402 GCA_026873985.1 Saraca asoca | reverse complement strand
AACAATTCAAAATTAATTGATTTAATATTTCAAATATTATTTTAATAATTATTGTAATGCATTGTATATGTAAGTATTTTTTTTTTTAAAAAACATAATATGTAATAAGTTATACTATAAGATAAATATCATTACAAAAGATAACATTATTTAGTAAAATTGATTATATAATCACAAGCTTTTCATTTTTAGTAAAAAAATAAATGTCAGAATTTTTAATTTTTCAATTCTTTCACTTGTTCATGCATACTATGCATTAGTCAATAAAAGAGAATAAAGTAAATATCTTATTTTATTTCTAAAAGAAAATACTTGTTTGCATCAATATATCTCTTTTTTTTTTCAAATAAGAAATTTTTCTTAATTTAAAATTTAATATATAATACCTCCACAAAAAGATACTCATAATGCATATAATTTTTCATGTCATGAGTATATATTATAGTTTTAAATACAAGTTATTGACACTAATAATATATTTGGTGTCACTTTTTTTAATTAATATTGGACTAGAATTCTAATATGAAGAGAAGCAATAGGTTGCAACTTCTCTTCCCAAAGAAAATTTTTGCATTGCCCAAAAACACCCACAACACTATCATTATACAATTACGTGTTATACAATGATAATGTTAGTTAATTGTATAATATTTGTATATTATTATATGAAGAATATGAAATTGTTAGTTAATTGTATTATATTGATGAAAAGTTATTAGAAAATTTATAAAAATAACAAAACTTATGTTTCTTTATATATATTTTAGTTACTCTATTAATATTAATTCTTATTAAATGTATCAAAAAATGAAATTAGAATATAAAATAAATGTTGTTATCTAGAAGAATTAAAATAAAATTTTTATTTTTATTTTAATTAAAATAAAATATAAAAAATATTATTTTACTATTTTACAAACCTAATTATATTTTACACTCAAATAGTTCATCGTTTTCTCTTATATTATTTTTAGTGAATAGGTAGTTCCTGTTATTGGGTCCATAGACTTATATTTGGATTTTGCCCATACTCATAACCTAGGTTCTGATTTGTAAATGGACTTAAAATTATTTGGGATTAGGCTTGGACTTAAACTAAAAATCCATTATATCCCATGAGCTTTAACTCAAGCTTAATCTATTTGACCTATAAGCAGGTAAAGTTTTCACTCTTTATCATTCGCTGATTTCAAATTACTCTTCCAAAATACAATCTCAATTAAGCTTTGATGTTTCAAATAATTAAGCTCTCTCTCTCTCTCTCTCTCTCTCTATATATATATATATATATATATGGGTTTGGAATTTCGCAGGAAGGAGAAGTTGATAAATTGTGTTAAATTAATAATTATGTCATTATGAGCTGGATAAAAACCTGACTATGTCACTTTCATACAAATTTGACAATCAAGACTAACTTGCATCGGATTTGAATTTTCTTAATTTTTTACTAATTAATTTCCTATCATTTTAAAGAGATAAAGATACAATCTTTTATTTAAAGATTCACAATTTTTGTATTAAGATGTACTATTTTAATATAAAAAAGTTTATATTTATCTCTTTCTTAAATTTATATTCTTAATTTTTATTTTTCTTAAAAAAATTGAGGGAATCCATATTCAATTTCGATGCCATATGACCTACTACTTATGTGTAGGTAAAAGTGGGTCAAATAAGAAAAAAAAAATCATGAATGACATCTTTTAATGTAAATCAATCATTAAAAGACTATTCTTACTGTGGATGATCTGCCAAAATAGGAAGGCATATTCTTAATATACTCATTGAGAACAAGTGAAGTATATTGACTCAATCACAAAGAAAAATCTTAATCATATTAGATTTAAGTCCTTGTAATTTGTCAATGAATAATCACTATTGTTTAGAACAAGATCCGTTCAAGCTTAGCTGTAATGTTCTAAACTTTTATTATCAGGTAGGATTCTGTGCTGCCAGTTTTTGTCTTTTGCACTTTTGCTTTTACAAGGCTGCTTAATTAAACTAATAATAATACCAATTTTAATTTGAGTTCCAGAAGCAGAAGAAATCAGTCTTTGTGCAATTCATGGAATTGAAAAACTCAATCTACGTATTAGCTTCCTTAACTTGAAAGTAACACGAATTGGTCTAAACTAGGATTTTTTTGCTGGTTGCTGCCAGGATGTTTCAAAGCATTTTCATCCTGAATGGTCTGGTCAAAGTTTTATCTTCATCATTGGCTCCAAAACGGAGGCTGAAAATTAACCTTCATGCTCTTCCGACCCTCTGGGAGATATCCTCATTTTGTCTTCGGCCTCTAAAATGATGAACACACAAATTCTGATAATCGAGCATGATGATAGAAGACTCCTACAAAAAAAATTTAGAGATGAAAACTATCAAATTCCATCAAAATTCAAATTAATAAACATAATTAATATTGAAGAGTAAGGTATTTAGTACTTGAAATATTTATAAGTCTTTGAGAATTAAAATGACCATTTTCGATATAATTAATAGAATAATCGTCTTCAACTGCACTAATTCATATAACAATTATCATTTACACGTGTCATTTCATAAACGTGCCACATGTAGGCGCACAATAGATGTCAAGATTTCATATTTATTATAACATGATGCCATATAATAATAAAATTGCATGTAAAATGTTTAAACTTCAATTCGCTCAATTCTACTGCCTTTTATGTCAAAGCATTAGAAAATTGAATCAAAGAGTTGTGAAATAGAATTTTCATTCTATTTCGTAAAACTTGTAAAATTTCACTGATATGGATGGGCTAACTTTATTTGTCTGATAAATGAATATAATAGTATATATTTTTTAATTCCTTTGAGAAAAAACAAATATATCTAGAAATTAGTATTGCTCAAGACATATCTATATAGATAATTAAAATTACAAAGTGGCAGTTGTTTTTATCTTTGCCAATTTTTCATTATAATTTTGTTACGAAGATAATATCAACAAGCCAATGATATTGCGTGGAAGCTTTGCTTTAAAATTTTCATAGCCATTGACAGTTAATTAACGGCTTTAACAAACGGCTATGAGATACCAAGCCAGCTGGCAAGAACAAGAATGCCAACTCACACAAAGAGCGCCAGTCGTCTACCGCCATCCTATCCAAGAAGTTTCCCTCCATCTGTCTCATCAATTTGCCACTATAAAATGAACGCGTGGAATCACGTTATGATAACCCAAAATAATTGTTTTCCTATTTTAACTATTTCGGAGCTAAATGTGCTGCAGCGTTGTTGTCCCTCTGTCGGTACTTTTATAATTTGATTAATTTCATAGTTGAGCGGAGGTGCTAACTTGCGCAGTAGAGGCGCATGCGCACACCGGAGGAAGAGGTGAAAAAGGCAGAGGAAGTGGGGACTTTAGCGACCCACCATAGTCGGAGGAGGTTCAAAGTTCTAAGGTTGTGAACGGGTCCAGGTTGTCTGTCTCCAACTGGTCTGGTCAATTTCTTTTTTTGAAAAATACAAAAATAACAAAAATTAACCAACGCTCCCTTCTCTCTAAATCTCCATGGTCATTCACTTGTGAGCTTTGGAGATCCCTCTCTCTCCCATCTATCCTTGCATTTCCGATCTGGTAAAGTGCCTTTCTCCTCTCGCTTTTCTCATTCTCTTCTTTGCATTTATGGAGAAAAGAAAACATGAATTTGATTTCTGTGCTTCTCTGTTATTTTTTAATTTTTTGGAATATGCGCAGAGAGGAAAATACCTTTTTTTGTTAGTGTTGCAAGAGATATTAGAAGTTGATGGCTGCTCCACCGGCAAGGGCTCGAGCCGATTATGACTACCTCATCAAACTTCTCTTGATCGGTGACAGTGGTAAGTGTGACATTCAGATAATAATGTCAAAAGTTACCTTACAAACTTTGACGGTCAGATTTGTTGTGACATTGATTTATTATAATTATTATTATTTTTGGAACTGTCGGATTTGAGGTTTGAGACAGATGCACTTTTAAGTTGATATATGCTGAGCGAGCATATGAATCGTTGTTTTCATTATTACATTGGTGTAAAGAGCTTGATTTGGACATTTGTTTAGATCTTGATCTGACATTGTTTGATGAATTTGTGGTTCATCTTATAAGGTTGAGCTTTTCATACATTCATCAAGGCTTTTGGTTGGAAGTACTTCACTTACCAATTAGGCCACCAATCATCAGTTTGCTTTCAGAAGATGCATTTCTGATTTGTTTTTCCATTTTGTCCATTAAGAGGAAAAATTTGTCTGGGATTGATGTTCTCATAAATTCTTCATATTCCTTTGCTCTTAATATTTAGTTTTCTGCCTTATTATTTGCTACAACATCATAGAGGTTATGCTTCCATCCTCCTGCATAGATGACTTCAGTTAGAAACAAATAGAAGAAGAATCATGGTGCTTTAGCAGATGTTATTCCAGAATTTAGCATAAATGTCTGCTATTATTTACTTTCACAGGCGTTGGAAAGAGTTGTCTTCTTTTGCGTTTCTCCGATGGCTCCTTCACCACTAGTTTTATCACAACAATAGGGTAAGTTCATTTTTATCAATTTATGATTGTACAAGCAGAACCATATATGCCACAAGTTTCGCTGAAATGACAAGGTCTATCTATCTTCATAATGCAGCATTGATTTCAAAATAAGAACCATTGAGCTTGACGGTAAACGGATCAAGCTCCAAATTTGGGATACTGCTGGCCAGGAGAGGTTTCGAACTATTACAACTGGTAAGGTTTCTAATCCTTATAGGCTCTATCATCTTGATTTCCAAGTATTATCATTTCCAAGTAATTTTTTTTTTCTTTTTTTCCTTTTGTGTTATATATCTTACCAATTTTTTTTTTTTCTAGCTTACTATCGTGGAGCTATGGGCATATTGCTTGTGTATGATGTTACAGATGAATCATCTTTTAACAGTAAAATCCTCATCCATGGCTTGGCTTCAGTTTAAAATTTGGATATCTCTTTTGTTCTATGGGGGTTTCTTCATATGGAACATTCATTCAGCTTGTGCTATTTTCAGATATCAGGAACTGGATTCGCAATATTGAACAACATGCTTCAGACAACGTCAACAAGATACTGGTGGGGAACAAGGCTGACATGGATGAAAGCAAAAGGGTAGGCAAAATTTGATGCCATCGATTTAGATGAAACCAAAATTTGTGTTCTTTGTGATTTTATATATATATATATATATATATATGGTTTTTATTTGTTATAGGCTGTGCCTACCTCCAAGGGACAAGCACTGGCTGATGAGTACGGAATTCAATTCTTTGAAACTGTAAGTGATAAATAATTAAGAATTGAAAACTACCACAAGTTTTCCAATAATATGCACTGAAAAGTTTTTGCATTACAGAGTGCAAAGACAAATCTGAATGTGGAGCAAGTTTTCTTCTCCATCGCAAGAGATATCAAACAAAGGCTTGCTGACACTGATTCTAAGGCAGAGGTATCTGAGCTTCACCTCCTTTAAACCTGTAGACAAGTTCAGTGTTTTCTATCTCTCAAGTTGAAATCTCACTTAATTTTTTTACCGTTTTAGCCAAATACAGGAATCAAGATTAATCAACAAGACCAGGCAGGAGGGGCAGGGCAAGCTGCACAAAAATCAGCTTGTTGTGGTTGAGGACAATTTATTTCCAATTGGAGGCAAAATTCGTGTCCAAACACCAGGAAGGAAGAGGAAAATACTACTCAATATGATGATGATTTGTGCTTTACATTTTCATTTGTCATTCTTTTCAAATTTTTGAGTGCGAAAGTTAATTTGTTAGTTGTGATTCTATGGTGAATGCGTGTACTGCCCCCTTGTTTGGTAGGGATGATTTATTTGATGTATAACCGCACTCAAGGCTTGTGGCGAATTGTAGTAAATACACAATTTGACATTTTGTATCCTTTGCCAGGAAAATGCTGAATTTATTAATAGAAATATAATCGTCACCTGAAAAATTTAGCTCTCCCAAAAATGCATAGCCACGCTTTTTATACTTGTAAAAATAGGTTATAAACTCCCATCTTCATCCTAAATGTATTTCTACCTCACCAGGGAAGAGTCAGGTAAAATTTTTTATGCCTACTTTTTGGTTTTATTAAAATCCTTATTTTTCCCAACCATTTGAGCTGCACCCAGAGGCAATAGCTAATGCCTCTTCCCTGTTAGTTCTGACCTTTTGCGGACAAATCCAAAATGGTTTCAAATATGTACGAAAAGTCACGTTGCATTCTATTTGCCAAGACAAAAAATTTCTCCATCAGATGTTGAATATTTGCCAATCCAAGCACCTCATTTCATTGATTTGTACAAACTAACAAAAAAGTCCTTTCCTTTAACCAAGGTAAGAAAGTACGCAATTATTGTTGATAGAGATGACCATGCACATCAGAGTCTAAACTAACATCATTTTGACATGGGCTTGTTACTCATAAGTTTAGTTGTTCCTTCCCATAAATACGCTGAAGCTCGCGTGTTGCTGCTTGAAATGATTCTGAAGGAATAAAACAATTCAGTAGGTCATTGTACCATACAACCCAAAAAAACAAAAGCTTGTGTAGGTTTGTGAGCATGTGTTGGTCTGTACCAGTATGTACAACAGACATGGGAGGAAATTGTTTACCTTTCCAATTTCGAAATGCTTTCTGGTTAATTGGTGCACCAAAAATTGTTTGAATTGTATCAAACAACAAACTTTCAGGGGTACTCCTCAGTTCTTGTACTATCTGATAAATGGTCTTCCCATTCTCAAAGTAAATGTGATTGTTTGGATGCTTCGTTTTGCAACCAGCATGTCTCTCAAACTCATAAGCATTCAGAACCTGATAATGGAAACTCAGCAGCTGAGTCTTAAGCTATCATATTTTGACTTTCTACAAAAAAACAAACTATCATATTTTAACTGGAAAACAATTAGGGTTTTCAGCTCAGATGTAAATTGATAAAGCACCAACCTTGGTATAATTACATGATTGACAGCCACAAAGATAGCCAGAACCTTTTATAATTCCACGGAGTTCCTTCATCCAAACAGGAACATAACCATAATTTATTATAACAGCAAGTCAGATTGTAGAAACAAGAAAAACTTAAACTTACCTCCCGGGCCACTGAGACATACTTCACAGGAACACCATCGAGCATACCAGTAGATATCAAGCTTCTTACATTTGAAGGAAAGCTGTTTGGAGCTTCTTTCCTTGCTGCTTTAAACTCTGGTTTACTCCTGGACAGAAAGTCAGGCTTCAATTTAGCTACCGGGGGAGTACTCACAACTGTGTTGGAAATTGATACAGCTAACTCTTTTTCCTGAGCTGTTGTTGATATTTGAACTGAAGATTGATTATATAGTGTATCATAGTCCACAGCAGCTCTGCTCACAGGTATAATTTCCTGTTCATCTGTGAATCCACTGAAGGAAATGATATTTGTATCGTCTTTATTATAAGAATCAGAAATTGATATGACATTGGCATCTCCTTTGGTATCGGGCCCCTCAAGTGATCCAGCATGGGCATCCTCTCTGTCATAGGTGAGTCCCACCAAATTGACACCATTATCAGCCTTACCAAAGGATTGTCCCATCGGCAGAGATCTTGTATCAACTTCCCTGTTATAGGCATGATGTAGATCACTGTTATTCTGCCTAATAAAAGTATGGCCATCTTGAACTTCTACACAATCAGAATCCTTAACTTGATTTACTTTAACTTTCTTAATTCCCCCAAAACTTAGACCCGGTTCAGAATCTTCAACAGAATGCGAGATAGACAAGCCAAAAGATGCATCTTCTCCATATTGGTTGCCCATCATTTTTGTCCTCACATTAGAATCATCAGTGAAAACATAAGATGTATTTTTTTCAGAAAAATTGACAGACCTAGTTTCAGAACCGAATGGGCGGCCCATAAATTGGCTGGGGACAGAATGAAAAGTAGGACTGTTCTCCCAAGGAGAAAAATTTGCTGTTGAAATTCCGGAACCTGATTTCACAGTTGGATCTTCGACTGATTGTTTCTTGTTTGGAAAGAAATCTACTTCAGCTGTATCGACAAACCATGGATGAGGTCTCTTAGGTTCGATTTTGGAAGAACTTTCAAATGCTGTCTCTCTGTCGTTAATGTGTCCAGTACCCTTTACCATCCAAAATCCCTTGTTCTGGAAAGACTGCAGCAAAAAATATATACACATTTCAAAGAGAGTAAGACTGATTTCTACATATATAACTAGAACGATGACAGACAAAGTATACACTTGAGAATGAATAAAGATTCAGCTTTCTATGCAGGTCAAAATCTTACCACCATAGAAGCCATTGATTTTTCTCTCTCTCTCTTTCATCTCATTAAATTCTCCATTCTCTATTGTATGATATTTCTGACCTACAAGGTGATAAATTACATATCTCCTCAAACTGGCACTGAAAATTGGAGGAATTATCTAGACTGATTAAGAAAAAGAATTTCATAATTTGAAATTTCCACATACAGGCCTTAAATCCTTAGCTTTTGAATCTAGTATAAACTGGGGGCAGAAACTACCACATAACTCAACATGCCAGTTTGATTCTCAAATATAAGGGGAAAGATCAAACTACTGATTTTTACTGTTGCTGAGGAAAATGGCAACAGGATTGCAACACCAGAAATATATGCAGCTGATTTACATTTTAATTCTGGCAAACAGTATACTGGAGACGTTTTGCAATTGGCATTACTTGGCATCCTTTCACTAATCTTTCTGGAATCCATAATGATTGTGCAACACGCTAAATGCAGCACCAAAGCGATATTCATAAAACCTGAATGACTAAATGACTAGTTCTGTATAATCAATTGAAAATAATTTCCAAGTTTGGATTAAAAGTTAGGGCTGTGAGTCAACCCATTACCGCTCACACACTCCCTCAATAGAAATGAAACATCAGAACCTCTATAATGCCAAGAATAAACATAAGATGAGGGCACTGAAAATCAAGCACAACTTAATGTTCATTTATGAATGATAAGCTGCCCGTATAATCGTGGCAACACGCACAACAAAAATCTTAACTTGAAGAGTAAGAGATTGAACAAAGGAGAATCTAATAAGTACCATTTCTTTCTGCTTGCAATAGAAACCAGGTTTCCTGAATCCACTGTGAGCCTCGGGTTGACTACACGCGACAATTTTCTTAGTTCCCAAAGTAGTGTTTGGGGCTTTGATAACCTCACAAAACTCCTGCACTCACAGAAAGCACCTTAACATACAGTAAGCTCGTTTACATCCGTCAAACACGAGCGCTAAACAAGTGAAGAACAATCCCTGCCAACGTGAAAAATAGAAAAAAAAAATAAATTTATGAAATCAAGATGAAATCTCGAAAAAAAAATTGAAAATTCATCATAAAGCAAAAGTTAGCAAACGCCAATTTTTGAGCTCAGGAATTGCGAAAAGGGATTACCTTGGTAATGGATGCTCCAGGAAGAAATCAGATTATCCGAATCCTTAGGACGGCCTGAAATCCGACCCGAATGATTCCTCTCGGTGGTTTATGATGAAGCTTCCAGCGAAGCCACACCGCCGGTGAACAGACCGTTTTCAGAAGGGATAGGACAGAGATAAAATCGGACACGGTGTGTGAAGAGCACTCGATATTTTCTCGGCCGAGGGATGTAGGATAGGATGAGCCTGAATAGAGCACATAAGTCATGGTTACATATGTCGATGACGTACACGTGTATATAGAAAATAAATTTGGATAGTTGATGGTAGACAGTTTAATCGACGCTCTTCTGAGTCTTTTCGGTTTCATCATTCATGACTTCATCCGGTGAGGAGAAAAATTTATACACTGCACTTATACACATATTAAAAACAACAACAAGGATATATATTTTTTTTCTTTTACGTAAATTTAACATAGGATTTATAAAAATTGTAATTTTTTATGTAATTTTATAATACTTATAATAAATATTTTTAAAAAAATTATAATTTTATGATGCATAATAGAATTATTAAAAATTATTTTTATATAAAACTAATAATTATAAAAAATATAAAAATTTATCACAAAACTTATAATAATTCTTATTAATATGAATTTTATTAAACACAAATAACAAGTATTTTAAGAACAATTATTTATTAATTTTATTGTACACGGAGCAGTTTGATAACAATAAAATAATGATTTTGAGCATAATTTTTAAGGGTAAATTACTTTGATCTTCCTGAAATTAGATTTAATTACATACAATTCCTTTCTATTTTGGAAAATGCATCCAACCTCCCTTGTTAGTATTCTTTTCTATTTCAGAAAATGCATCTAACCTCCCTGGTTACTAGCAGGTCTTAACCCCGTTAAGAATTAGTTTAAAAAGTCCATTTTGCCCTTATTCCTGCACATTTGTTATGTTTCCGGGACTTGGGAGACAAGCACAAAAAATCCTGAACAAAACACGACAAATTCAACAGAGAAGTTAGACCAATAAGGTAAAAATTTTAAACAAAATACAATAAATTCAAGTGGAAGTCAGGTGTACGGGAAAGGATTAAAGAGATTGGTAAGTTTTGGTTTAAGTTGTATTATTTTCTTAAGGATTAGAAACAATCTTTTTGCAAACCCATTATGCTCCACCAGCAGCTCACATTTCACGGTGCCTTACGATGGATAATTAAAAATCAACAACATGTACAAGAGAAAATCCAAAAGAAATAATAAAAAATTATAAATAAAATCATATTCTTGCTTTCCCCTTGGCGTTGTGCCCTAATTTCAACGATGGGCAAAAATGTCAACAAGAATGAAAGTAAACAAAAGGGAACGGGACTTGACTTTTTAAATGGAAATTTGACGGCAAGGGACTATGTGCAATTTTTATGTTTGAAACAAGGGAAGTCAGATGCATTTTTCAGAGTTGAAGGGAATCATGTATAATTAGACTTAATATTAGGGGAGGTCAAAATAATTAATTATGAAAAAATTGATTACGTCCTATTTAATATAGCAACCAACCCACTTAGTAGTAACTTATATATTAATAATTGATTATAGACTTTTTAGAAATAATTACATTTTTAAAATTTTAATAATCAATTATTGACAAGAATCTTAATTAAACTACAATTGCTTAAAATATTATTTGTTGACGATGAAATTCGGTTGGTATGGAGGACTCGAACTTCAGTCAACAGGGATGAGTTCTGGAACCCAATGCTGCTTTTGAAGTGTGGAAAAGAAATGATCGAGAGGAAGAAGAAGGAAAGGAGAAACAGCACATTTACGTGGTTCGGTCAAATTCGGGCGGCACCGGACCCTACGTCCACGGCGGAGATTTTATTGATGTAAAGTAATTTGCAGAGTTTCTACTTAGAAGGCCTCTCCTCCTTTCTTTCTAACAATGTAATCCTATATATGGAGGAATAAGGGGTTACATGCATTAATTACCAGCTACAGTGGTATTATATCAAACTATAAATGAGAAAAGACAGAAAAAGGAGCTACAATCCGGCTATTGCAGAAAGTAGGCTGCTAAATGGTCTTCCTAGGTGGGCGATAGACTTATGTTTGCTGTTCGGCACAATGAGCAGAGGATTCTTGGCTCGAGGGTGTCACGGGTTCTGCTGTAGCGGGTTGGGTGCCGCTGTAGCGAGGAAGCGGCTTGGAGTGATCGGCCAGTCGATGATCGGCCTAGTAATTCCTTCACGGGAGAGACGGTTCTTCGAAATGTATATGAATTCCCTCGCAGCGTCGTTGCATTGTGACGAGTGAGGCGGAGCTGGTGTTAGAAGTACTTTGCTGTTGCCGCTTTCTGATGGGCGAAGCAAAGTTTGCCATGAGCTTCTCGCTGAAGCGGGGAACTTGGTATCTGTCACGCTCGGGGACTCATCCTTGCGAGGCTACTTTTATATGTATAACATAAGCCCCCCCAACTCTCGGTTTACTTAGCGGACCAGGAGTTGCAAGTTTCCGAGGCTTGATTCGTATCTTCAATCAGTGTCCTTCTTTGACTAAAATGTCGTGTCAGATGTTTTTCCGCTCTGCTTTAGGCCATGCTTTTCCCTGTTTGCCATTTTTGGCTGTTGACGTGGCATTGCCGCTCATTTCAGATCGTTGGATGAAGATCAGATCAGATTTTCTCTGGATTCTTCAAAGGGCTGAGCGGGTTTATTTATAACTTGGGGTATTCTTTCTTTGGTTCCAGAGAAACTCGATGGTGGAGACTGAAAAACCCCTGCGCTTTGGTGTCTTGGCTTCTGGTGAAGCTTGGTGAGACATGAATGGCCTGTTGTAGAGTAGTGGGAGATATGGATAGCCCGTTGCACGTGGCTCCGGCGCAGGATCTACTTGGCAGGCTCCTACGGGGTTTTCATGGTGACTTCTGGCCACCTCCTCTGGCCGTTGCATGTGGTGCTGCTGCTTGGCTAGCTAGCTTCTACAATTTTTTGAATTGCTGTGTGTGGCTCAGGAAGACGTGCTAGAAGAATATGCAGGAGGAACTCTGGGGCTGCTGCTCTTCTGTGAGCCCGACGACTGGTAGCCGGCCTTTTGGCTACTTTTTACAGGAATCGTAGTGCCAGGCTTTCAGTCTTTTTCCCCTGATGCACCGTCGCCTCGCTTGTTGAGGTCTTTATGTGGGATGAGTTCTTCTCCTTTCAAAAACTGTAATGAATGCTTCATGCATTATTATATATAAACTTATGACAATTTAATGAGAATTTCTCCTTTTGGCCGGTCGGTTATGCTTTCATTTTTCTGACTGCTCAACTTATTGCAAGAGAGAGAGAGGTCGCGAGTGAGCTACGCCTGAGAGATCTCGTTTCAGATGTAGTGAATACGTCCACATAAAAATTGTGGGAATTTATTTGCATGAAAGTCGCGAGAAATTCATCTGCACAAGAGCTGCGGGTAATCATGATGATTTCATTTCAGTAATGGCGAGATAAAAATTGTTCGTTGAGTTTTTGTTGTGGCAAGGTGAAAACCATTTGCTTGAGACAATGGTGCGGCAGAGAACATGCTGTAGCAAGGTGAAGACCGTTCACTGTAGCGAATAAATTGTAGAGATTATGCTGTAGCGAGGTGAAAACTGTTCGCTGTAGCGAATATGTTTGTAGAGACTATACTGTGGCGAGGTGAAAATCGTTCACTGTAGTGGATATATTTGTAGAGGTTATGTTGTAGCGATGTGAAAACTGTTCGTTGTAGTGAATATGTTTGTAGAGGTTATGCTGTAGCGAGGTGAGATAGCTGTTAGGATACTTTCCTCCGAGGGATTCTCCATAGAGTTAGCCTCGTGCCTGAATCGGTCCATATAATCTTTGAGCAGCTCATCCTTGTACTGGAAAATCATCGCGAGGTGGCAAGGGGGCACGAGTTGCTTCTTCAGCGCCCAGTACTGGTCGACGAATCTCCTTTGGCACTCCTCCCAGCTGCCAATGCTGCATGCAAGAAGGCGCCTGAACCAAGCACGAAGGATTACCCCTAGCGTGGCGGGGAAGATGCGACACTTCACCAGGGGGTCAATTGTCTGGAGGTCCATTTGAGTATTGAACGCGTCCAGGTGGTCACTGGGATCGCTATTCCCATCGTACAGCGGGACAACGGGCACTTTGAGCTTTTGCGGGAGTGGTTACTTCTCGATCTCCGTGAAAAACGATGAGGTTTCCTCGTAGCGAGGTTGAATGCTTTGAGGTTGTGGGTGCTCCTTTAGCTGTTTCAGCCTCTGGAGAACCTCTTCCATTGTTGGATGTTGATGTTCGTGCTGAGGGGTCGAGCTTTTTGCTCACTGCGAGCCCCCCGGTCGCTGGCTATCGCGATCATCGCGGACTTCTCTTTGAGCTTCCTCACAAAGCTGCCGAAGTTGTGCCATGACTTTTTCTTGCCTTTGGGCATTTTGCGCTTGTGCCTGAGCAAGCACTTTAACAGTCTCAGCCAATTCTCTGACTGTGTTTTCGAGTGCTGATCGGGACTGGTTGGGCGTTTGAGCCTCTTGAGTTTCGGGTGCAGCGGTATGCTGTTGAGAAGCCAGAGCTGTAGAACTTCGAGTCGTTCTTCCTCTGGCCATGATTAGGCTGCAGTGGAAACTTTAGAAAGCATATGGATCCCCATAAACGATGCTAAAATGTTGACGATGAAATTCGGTTGGCATGAAGGACTCGAACTTCAGCCAACGGGGAGGAGTTCTGGGACCCAATGCTGCCTTTGAAGTGTGGAAAAGAAAGGATCGAGAGGAAGAAGAAGGAAAGGAGAAACAACACGTTTACGTGGTTCGACCAAATCTGGGCGGCACCGGACCCTACGTCCACGACGGAGATTTTATTGATGTAAAGTAATTTGCAGAGTTTTTTGCTTACAAGGCCTCTTCTCCTTTCTTTCTAACAATGTAATCCTATTTATAGAGGAAGGAGGGATTACATGCATTAATTACCAGCTATAGTGGTGTTACATCAAACTATAAATGAGGAAAGATAGAAAAAGGGGCTACAATCCAACTATTGCAGAAAGTAGGCTGTTGAATGGTCTCCCTAGGTGGGCGGTAGACTTATGTTTGCTGTTCGGCGCCCTGAGCAAGGGATTCTTGGCTCGGTGGCATCGCGGGTTCTGCTGTAGCAGGTTGGGTGCCGTTGTAGCAAGGAAGCGGCTTGGAGTGATCGGCCAGTCGATGATCCGGCCTAGTAATTCCTTCGCAGGGCCGTCCTTCGTGGGGGAGACGGTTCTTCAAAATATATCTGAATTTCCTCGCAGCGTCGTTGCATTGCGATAAACAAGGCGGAGCTGGTGTTAGGAGTATTTCGTTGTTGTCGCTTTCTGATGGACAAAGCAAAGTGTAACACCCGAAAAATTAAGGAAAATAAAAAGGAAAATTTGAAATAAAATTTTTAAATTTGAAAAGACTAAACTGAAAATTCGATAGGGACTAAACTGAAAAGTGCAAGTTTTGGGTGGGGCAAATTTGGAAATAAGAGAAAGTTTAAAAAAAAAAAGAAAAAAAAGGGGGAAAAATCGGTTCAGTGGGTCGCCGGTCTCCTTGGGCCTTTTAATTTTCTGGATTTCTCCAGAATGGGGAGCCCGAGCATTTGGCCCCCGGTTCGCCTTCTTCGTCCGGGGCGTGAGCTTCCTCTCGAGACCACGCCTCTGTCTGACATCGCGGCGGCTCCGGGAGGGACGGTGTAGGCTAGCACGAGGCCGACGAACCTCCAGCGCGATGGAGACGGCGTGCAGCGAAGATGACGCTTGGTCTTCTTTGTGGGCCAAGATGAAACGAATCGCCAGGACTGCGGAGGTTTACGGCGGCCGGACACGACGGATTCCGGTGACGGTTCCGTCCAGCCCTCCTTCTCCTTCTTTTCTGGTAGGTATCTTTGAAGATTAAGAAATTATAACACTCAGTTGCATCTCTT
>JANHAO010014273.1:0-15408 GCA_026873985.1 Saraca asoca | reverse complement strand
GACCTGGGTTGCCTATGCTACAAGTTAGTTTAGGTAGCTCTAGTTTATAAATTTCTAATTTGATCCGCCTCGACACGCGCGATCACCTAGCTCACTATATAAGGAGGCTAAAGAACAAGGGTGAAAGAGCTACATTATTCAGTATGACGAATAAGGAAGATACAAAGAAAGGCAACAAACTTTCTAGGATCCTCAAAGAGGAATTGTCCATGGGAACTTCCTATAACAAAACTTCCCAAGACCTTCAGAAAGGAATTGTCGAAGCAGACCATACACATTTCATAGCATTTCATTAAGGACCTAGATCATTAGGAATATGGGGGGTTCAGCCAATGCACTCATTAGGTCATTCTATGGGAAAGGAAGATTTGTCACACCTTATATAGACCAGTCTGGTCTCACCAACAAATCCATAGTCTGTCTAGCTACTCTTGATTAAACAATCTAGAAAAGAGTAAGGTTGCTATGCCAATGGCTATAAAACATGCATATTAGAGGCATGGCCTAGTGTAGATAAAATAATGAGATCAAAATCTGAAATGACAACACTACAGACTGTAAGTGAAGACTTTGACAACATGGTAGATTGTACGCGAGAACTTGGCAACACTGAGGACTTTGTTAGCAAACTACAACTCCCAATCCGTGAAGCAAATTGAGAGTTGGGGGCTAATGTTGTGGATATTTTTCAAGCAACGCAAAATGAGCTGGTGAAAGCCTAACTGGAGACAAGTCTAACCAGAAAAGACCCAGATCATCCAAAAACTGAGGTCACTCAGTAGAGGCACCAAATCATTAGTCACGAGCTTAGGACACAGGATAAGGCCAAAGTAGAAGCCCTAACTAGTCAAGGATGAGCTTCGGCTTGTTGGTTTAAGCATGCCACCCTAGCCATCTTCTAGAAAGCTCATCTTGATTAAATTCGAAAATAAAACCAACTTGCATGGCCAACAGATCACCTAGCACGAGCCCAAGTCACCAAGCAAGTGACCTTAAGCATTGGACATGGAGCATCAAAGTTTAGTCAGCAACCAAAGACACATATTCCTAACCAACAAGTCAGCCTCCTAAAATTAACAAATTAGACACCAAAAATCGATAGTGAATTACCTAGCATTTATTGTCCAATATAGCCAAAAAAGTAGTTTTATAATTTGTTAAATTACACTTGTGACTCCTACCTCTATAAATAGGGGAAGATCATTGTAAGAGATAGTTAAAAATACATATAGAAACTCTGCTAAAATAGCGAGAGAATATTTATATTGTTGCTCTACTAGACTGAATGGAGAAACGACTGTAGAAAAATAAATATAACCACCATGGACATAGGGGTTATACTGACTTTAGTCAAACCACGATAATAAAGCTTTTGGTGTCTTTTATTCTTACTCTTCCCTTTCAATCTCTTCCTTGTCCATATATACACTTGTAACTTGCAATTTGGGGATTCACTGAACTTTTCCTATTGACCAGATTTTGTCATCAACAATTGTAATCCTAATTATAATATATTTATAGTTTTACTAATTTTTTCTTCATTTATCTTTATCTAGAGCAAGAATAATGTTATTCACATCATCGTATTTATAAATTTTAACATTTTTTATTTGTGTAATTTTTTGTTTAAAATTAACATAATTATCATATGTCGAATGAACAGAGTGTTTAATGGCATAATAACATGAGGACAAAGTAACAAAATTATAATTTACAATTTAAGTATGTAATAATTTCACTAGTTTTAGACAAAATAACTATACATATAAAGAAAATGTGTGGATAAATCAAATTCATCCCATGTGGAAAGGAATAAAGCATATTTATCCTTTAAAACAATTGGAATTGATATCATCCATCTTGTTAAAAGGGAGAGAGAGAGGGGGGATATATGAAGCCGTACTCAACAATAAGCTAGCCATATGTATTTATATTAAAGATATGTACATAAAATAGAGTCCTAATAGGTCTATAATTTATTAACCTATCCAGACTTATCACTTATCTTACATAAGCTTATCACTTATTTAATAATAAGCTTATCACTTTAACTAACCTATTTACTAACACTCCTTCTCAAGCTGGAGCAAATATATGAAACATGCCTAACTTATTACAAATATCATCAACCCTTTTTCCTGAAAGTGCATTAATAAATAAGTCAACAAGTTTATCCCTAGTTCTGATATACCTAAGATCAATTATTCCTTCTTGATGTTTCTACCTAACAAAATGACAATCAACCTCTATATGCTTTGTTCGCTTATGAAAAACTGGATTTATAGCCATATGAGTGGTAGCCCAATTATCATATTATAATTGCATAGCTCCAGTGGACTTAATCCCATGTTAACGACGAGGCAAGAAATCCACACAAGCTCAGATGTAACATGAGCCATAGCTTGATATTTACAACTTATTTCTTACTTTTCAAGACACAAGATTTCTACTAACAAACATACAATATATTGAAGTAGATCTTCAATCCATAGGACATCCTGCCCAGTCTATATCAGAAAAGCCTTCTGTTGTACAATGGCTATGATTTTTATATAAGATTCCATATCCAAATGCTTTCTTCAAATATTTTAATATGTGAATAATTGCATCCAATAAGAGGTTTTTGGAGAATTCATGAACTGACTTATTACACTAATTGGGAAAGAAATGTCAAGCCTAATAATAATAAGATAGTTCAATTTTCCCACTAGTTGTCTGTATCATTCTAGGTCTCCTAGTAGTTCTTCATCTTCTAATCCAAGCTTAATATTTGAAATCTTAAAGGTATTGTATAGTTTGGTCCTAAGCAAACCTATTTTATTCAAAAGATCAAGTACATATTTTCTCTGTGATAAGAAAAGTCCTTACTTATTTCGAGCAATCTCAATACCCAAGAAGTAGCAAAATGCTCTTGGATCCTTACTCTGAAATTTGGTTTGGAGAAAAGTCTTCAATTTTGAAATGTCCAAACTATCAATGCCAATAATCACATATCATCCACACATACAACCAAAAGAATACAACTAGAATTTGATTATTTATAGGAAACAAAATGATCATGATCACTTTTCTGCATTCCAAATTCTACAACCACACCACTAAATTTTTCAAACTAGGTCTGAGGAGACTATTTCAATTTGTACAAAGACTTTTTCAAACTGCACACTTGTATCTTTTTCATACTTCGTCTAAGCAACAAAATTAGGTGGTTACTCAATATGTACTTCCTCAAGTAAATCACTATAGAGAAAAGCATTTTTCACATCAAGCTGATAAAGAAGCCAATTTTGAAAGGTAGTAAGAGAGATAAATAAATGAACAGAAGTAATCTTAACTATAGGAGAAAAAGTTTAAGAATAATCGATGCCATAAGTCTGAGTATACCTCTTTGCCACTAAGCAAGTTTTTTATCGGGTAATAGAACATTCCGGATTAACTTTCATAGTAAACAACTATTTACACTTAATAGGTTGCTTACCACGTAGTAAAGGCATAACATCCTAAGTCTAATTGGCTTTAAGAGCCATCATTTCTTCCTCTATAGCAGCACACCACCCATCATGAGAAAATGTCTCTGAAACTAACTTAGGAATAATAATAGAATCCAATAAGGTAATAAAACATTATGATGAGATAGGTAAAGATGATCAAGACACAAAGGTAGAAATCGGATAAGGGTGATTATGGGTACCTTTTTTAGTACAACTACAAATGCCTTTTCATAGACAAGTCAAGATCAGAGGACACAAGAAGCAAATCTTGTGATGAAGAAGTCAGTGGGGGAAACAAAGCTGATGGGATGTTTGTAACAAGTGCTCCACTTGATGTCTCAGTAATGGTAGAAGGATGAAGTGCAGGTACTTGCACTTTACTAGAGTAAATATACTTAATAAGAACAGAAGTCCAAGTCTTAGTGGAAGAGACTTAAGAATCCTAAGGAGTAAAATGCACAAGGAAATGTTCATTAACAAATTCAGAATCTGACACTCAGCAAGAAAACTCAGAAGATCCAAAAAATGGAGTGGTCTCGAAGAAATTAACATCAGAAGAAACAATATAAAGACCTAATTTAGGGAAATAACATCAATACCTCTTTGGAGTTCGAGAATATCCAAGAAAGACACATTTCAAAAATTAAGGATTTAACTTAGAAATTTGAGGACGATGATCCTGAACAAAATATATGCAACCAAAAACATGTGGAGTGAGAGGAAATAATGTCTGAGAAGGAAACAAAAGAGAATAAGATACCCATTCATCAATAATTGAAGATGGCATACGATTGATCAAAAAATAGGTTGTAGCAACTGCATCTGCCCAAAACACCTCAAATACTTTCATTTGAAACAAGAGAGCACAAGCTACCTCTAATAGGTGATGATTTTTTCTTTTAGCTACTCCATTTTTATATAGAGTAACTACACAAGATGACTGATGGATTATATTGTGCTATGACAAATAAGAAAAAAATTTTAATAAAAAGTATTCTTTAACATTATTACTTAAAAATTTGTGTATAGGTGTTTGGAATTAATTTTTAATTTTTGCATGAAAGGCACAAAAAATATCAGACAATTCTAATCGATTTTTCATCAAATAAAGTCAAGTAACTCTTGAATAGTCATCAACAAAAGTAACAAAATAATGATAACTAAATTTGGAAATAACAGAACAAGGACCCTAAATATCTGAATATACTAACTTAAAAGAGGATGCAACTTGTTTATTGAATTAAGGAATATAACACTAATGATGCTATTTAGCAAACGACCTGACTCACAATTTAAAGTAGAAACAAAACTTAAGATAGGATATAATTTCTTTAAAGATGCTAAAAAAGGATGACCCAAATGACAATGTAACTGATGTAGAGTGAGGGTAGCAAATGCAGTAATTGGCTGAGGAACTTTTTCATCAAGAACGAACAACCTACCAGATTTGTATCTCTTACCAAAATCTTTTTCGTCAAAAATCCTAAAAAACATTAGATACGTGTTAATTGGTATAGAAAGTAAATTGAATGAAAACTTGGGAAGACATAAAAAAATAGATAAAGAAATATTAGGTGCAACATTAACTGTACTACTTTCAACAACAGAAGCAATAGACCCATTAGCTAAAGTAATATGAGAGTAAAGGAGTTGTGAAAAGAAGACAAGATACCTGTATTACCCGTCATATGATCAGTGGCACCTGAATTAATAACCCATCTAATCTTGGAACTCGAGAGACAAGTAGTAGGATTACCTATCTGAACCATATTGATAGTGTATTAGATAGGTGATGATTGCTGAGAGGGTTGGAATTGAAACTATTAAGCATACTCCTTTTCATATATGATTATTCTATGAATAAGCTCAAACTCTGGTGCAGGAGTACTAGTTATAATATGTGCAAATTGCATTTTTTAACTTGGGATAATTTCTCTTGATATGACTAGGTTCTTTACAATAATGATAGATATAAGCATTATTAAAATCAGGCTTATTCCTCTTCGTTCTCTACTACTACCACAACCCCCTATTGCTAGATTCAATCAAAGCAAATGACTCACTAAGAGTTGTACACTAGGAAGGCACATCTTCAACGTTTAGAAGAACATGATAAAACACATTTACCTGTGTGAGTGGTTCATAACTGGTCAGGATTTGTTGACAAACAATGTTAAGTTTAGGCGATAGAGCCATTAGAAAACATAGAGCTCCAAATAGTTCTTGTTAAGTCTGCATTGCTTCAATATCTGTAGTGATAAGAATAAGAGTATTTCACTGTTTAAATAGGTGATTAACATTATAATATATTTGTGAAATATTTTTACCTTTTCCATTAAGATGAAACAATGATATGTATAAGTTGTATATTTGATGCAGATTATCTTTTCCTGAATACAGCCTCTCGAGGAAAATCTACAAGTCCTTGACTATTTTGCAATGAACAATATTATCCTTGACTTCACTTGTTAAGATATTATATAAAAGCCCAAGCAAACGTCAATCTTCCACCATCTGTTTAACTTTAGTGCCATTTGTAAGAGGATTCGAAGTAAGATGATCTGTCTTTTTAATTTCCTCAAAGAAGTATTCAACAATTTTTCTCCAAACGAGATATTATCAGCCTTCTGCATCTAACTTCCGATCAGTAATTCTAGCTGATGTTGGATCAAATATGAAAAGAGGGTTTTGCACTTTCATTTTTCTTCATCTCTAGAAGTTAAATTTTTGTTTTTTGTATTTAGATCAAAAGTGGGGTCAACCATAACAGATTATTCAACCAAAAAGAAAAAAAGAAAAAAGCACCAAAATTGTAAAAAAATAGAAAAATTATAGCAAAACTTTCCAAATCAAAGATTCGACCACACAAAGAGGTGTGTTGACTGCTGGAGGAAGCATGTCACCGAAAAGTTCCTCACACACTGCCACACACTGATCTACTACCTTATCAACCTAGATCTGTTTTTCTTTGTCTCACGTACTCCAAAATCCTCCAGACAAATTTGAACTCTTGTGCACTTGTTTCTAGATAGATCCAATTTTTCATCAAAATTGACAACTACCAGCTACCACAGATATTGTATCCAGACGCTTGATACTTATCGCTAAACATGTAATCCAAAAATTGCCAACAAATAGAAACCATTATGACTCATATCATCAAAAGAAAAAAGAAGGAGAAGAAAGAAGAGAAAGGAAGAATTTTGTTTGATTAGGATGGAAAGTGAGAAAATATCTAAGATTTATAGGCTTTAGATATCATATTAAGAAGGAGAGATAGAGAATATATTACAAAGCCATCCTCAACAATGAGTAGGGTATCTATATTTATATTGAAGATATATTCATAAAATAGAGATTTAATAGGTTTATAATTTATTAACCTATTTATACTTATCAATTATCCTATATAAATTTATCATTTTTTTAATTATAAGTTTATCACTTTAACTAATTTATTTATTAACACATCTAACAAATGATATATTTTTTGATTTGATTATTTTTCATTTTTTATTATTTTCTTATTATGTTTATAGAAAAATAGTATATAAAAAAAATTAAATCCCGCTCCATATAAATTTTTTTTCAAATTCTATATTTTCAGTCCTATACTATTCTTCCGAGTCCAATAAGTGGGACCCAGACTGAACATAACAGAGAGTAGGAGTTCAGGAGCTTTGGGCCTGATGCAGAAATGATTTTGAATGGTGACTGTGGGAGATTACCATTTCCACCCATTACTGTGAAGTCTCAACTTCAAGCTACTAACAAATCAACGTCATGGTAAGCACACTAACAAGTACAATAATTGGTACCCATTTTGGCGCCAACTGATTGGTTCCTACCATTCAGCACAAAAGCCAAAAAAAATCATTAATTGGACACCTATTACTGAATCAATATCAAAATCAAAACTCTCTTTGTCATGACTGGCCGCCTCTGATTTTTCTTCAACGACCATAGTTATCACAAAGTTTTGTGTCGTTTACTACATTCTTTCATAGAATGAGGAATGAAATCTGCCACTAATGCTTCAGTAAAATTTGTTGAAATACAGAATAGCATGGAAGCAGGGGGAGATAACAGGTTATGGTGGGTTTTGGTTTGGCGAAGAAAATAAGAAGATTATGGCGACGATGCTAACCTTGCCCTGAATTGAGCGAAATACGGATTGGGATTTACTTTGTTTTAGGGGTTCAGTATATATAGGAAAATGCTTGCATAGTTGTATGGCAACGGCTCCGTTAATTCACGCGCGGAGTGGTTACTGGATGCGAATTGTCAATCGCAAAAATGCCTCGCAACAAAGCACCGTAGATTCCTCGTCTTCTTCTTCTTCGTGTTGTTATTCATCGTCGACATCTAATTTGGGTTTGAGCTTCTCTTCTGGTAATGCTTTTCTTTTTCCTTTTTCTCTTTTGTTGTAAATTCTGAAGCTTCTCTGGCTGTTAATATAAGAGAAGCTGTGAAATTTATTTTAGTGTAATAATGGTGGAAAATTAGTAATCTGTCGTATGAGAGGACAACTTTTTACCAAACAATATGATAATTCTGGGTTGTTTCTTCGGTTATGGGAAATAATAGAATCTCTGAATTTGGGCCTCAGGCTCTTTCCTTTCCTTTATGCATAGCTTCTGCTCCTGAATAGCTTAGCTTTGTTCCATTTTGCTCTGTTTTTTGTGCCTTTTTTTGAAAGCAAATCCGCGGAGCTTATGAGTAGTTGTTGTGTTGACTAGTATTATTAAAGACTAATAAGTAATTCCACTGGGAACTTGCTAATGCCATATGAGAAACCTTGGTTATAACACAATGATTACTTTTGTTTGTCTTGGAAAGTGACTTGATGATGGTTTGCTATAGAATATCTACATTGTATGCCCTAGATGTACTAGAATTTTCTCAGCTGCATTGGCAGTTGTACCGGTTCTCATTTATGATCAAGCTCCATCGTCCAATTTCTAGAGGTTTTGGTCTTTATGATGATATTTTGTACCAACTTCATTCATCAATAATTTTTCTTAAACTTTTTCTCATAAACCACAGGTTATCTTCTTTCACTCTTCTGTCAATCCTTTAGCATCCATTGATTTTGCCTTTTCACTAGCCTTATATAATTGAAGTCAAGTTATTTGATTGAAGGAAGCAAAACCCCTGAAAGAATTAGTATAAGAGGATGAAACTCAAGGGAATTTAACCAAAACTAAACTAGTATAGGAAGGCACCATCAATTATATCCATCCCACTAATTTTTTAAATTTCAGTTTGGAGCACATTGACATTTTCACTTGCATTGAGATATAAATTGAATCCCATTATTGTTTTGGATACGTAAGTGACATCTGATGTTAATGGACATAAGGCATAGGATTTTTGTTTGCAGCATGCTTGATGAAGGTATGCCCTGTTCTGTTTTTGAAATGTCTCAATTGACCAAATGATCCTACACTAGACTTGATGAATCCAAAAAAGGGGGTTGGTTTGAATTCAGGTGTAAATATGCATGTGTGCTCACTGCTCCATCATGGTATTTCTTGGACGTGTAACTAAATTCATTGTTATAAAAAAATTGCAGCAGGAATTTGTCATATATCACTTTTTAATGTTACAGGTCTTGATATGATATATTAGACAGTCTTGTCTTTAAAGTAAACAATTTGTGGTTGCCTAATTGTTTCAAATTACCTATGTTTACACGTAGTGGCTGTAAACTTAAGTGTCCTGCAGGTAGATGATTTATCCATATTTGATATCCAGTTTTCCGTGTAACTTAGATGTTTCCTTCTTGGCTTGCTCCTCTCTCTTTCTGACACTACAACTTTAGTTTTCTGATAACGAATAACAAACTATCAATGATAGCTACTATAAATAACATGATTGAAGTCTTCAAGATTTATTTTTATTTGCATCAATCTTGACTTAAGAAACTTTTGCAGATACAAATAGTGGACACAGACATCAAGGTCTTAGAGCTCAAGGTATGAGTACTACTACTCAGGGGAAGTCTATGGGAAGAAGCACTGGGAGTTTAAAATATGACCCTGATCATCTCCTTGTTCTTGTTCATGGTATCTTGGCTAGGTATATCTATAATAAATAAGGAAAAGTTGCTTAAACTAATTGCCAAACACTTGATTTGTCTTTCCTTCTTTATATCCATAAGTTTCATTGTGTTGCAAAATAGAATAAGATAAATTGTATATACAAATATTGAGTAAACACAATAATTAATCCCTCGTTTATAGAGGTACCGACTATTATGTCTCTCAAATTTCATAGTTAATATTAGTAATCTTTTATTTTTGCTTTTGTTATAATTATTTGTCCCTCCCTCCACTTGCAATGTTAAAATAGATGGAAAATGCTAAGGTGAATTGTTAAATCCCATCTAAGCAATGCCAAATACACGGTGAATAGCATATTAAGAACACAATCAAAACCACAAATCTTTAGTACTACTTGAGTTGTCGACCTCTTATCGAAGTTACTAGTTGATTTTGACATTGCCAAGCTTCTTTCATGGTTGAGAATGGCAGTGAAAAGTAGCCATAGCTGCTTTGCTATGGTTTTCGGCAAAGAAGAGGGGATTTTTGTCAAATTAATTTGGCTAGAGTGTCATTTAGGGATTTTAGTTTATGATTCTAAAACAGCTTCGTATTCCAATTTTATCAATCAACATGTCTTTCACTTGTCAAGGTGGAGTTTAGCAAGCCATCTCAGTATTTCCATCCATTTTAACATTGCAAGTGGATGGAGGGATAAAAAAATTGTAATAAAGTGAAAATAAGGGACTACTAATACTAATTCTGAAATTTGAGGGACATAATAGTTGGTGCCCCTATAAATGAGGGACTAATTGTTTGTTTGCCCACAAATATTTCTTATGATAAATAAACTTTGTTGTGGGAAGAAGATGACATAAACATGATTAAGGTGGTTTGGACATTGGGAGGAGGGCTTATGGATCCTACAGTAAGAAAAGTTGATTCATGGGAAAATAGTCAGGCTAAAAGAGATGGAGGAAGACCTAAAATTTTTTTACAAGAAACCATAAAAAATGATCCCATTTTTAATGGTTTTATTGAAGATACAGTCTTTGAAAGAGCATAATGGTGGTCAATTTATCCATGTAGCCTGTCTAATGGGATAAGGCTTGTTTGTTGTTGATAAATAAAAGCTGTCCTTGTTTCTCAAGCTCAAATGAATATTATATGAAATAACAGAGATCGAGGCCTGGGTTTGAAAGGGTATATAGATTAAGTTGATGACCTGTTTGAGTATTTGTTCCAGTCTTTTCATCAGTTGTAAAACTGACTATTTCAGTTAGAAGAATATGTGACATGTTCGGCAAATGGATATTGGAAAGTTTGAAATTAATTCAGTTTTAGTTTTTTTTTTAGTGCAGAATTTGGGGCAAAGATTGCTAAATATATTCATGCTTTTCTTTCCAACTCTTAAATTTAGTGTTATGAGAAGTTGACGCTGTCTCAACTAATGCAGTCCAAGTGACTGGACTTATGCAAAGGCAGAGTTGAAAAGGCGTCTTGGAAAGAACTTTTTAATCTATGGTATGCACAATTTGGTTTCTAATTATGATTTTTTATGTTATATATGTTTTTGCCATAGAAGTAAAACTTATTCATATGCTTGTGGGATTGGAGGATCTCTCTTCTAAACTGGATAAATAACTAATATATAAAAAAATTTCAATGGCAATTTCTTCGAATTAGGAAGTGAGTGTGGGAGTGGACGTATATAATTAAGTTTGACTCTTTTTTTTCTTTTATTAAACAATAGGAACTCAATATTGGGCAATTGGGTAAAGAAAAAATGGATACAAAGTGGGGAGTGTTGTAGTTTCAAGATATGCTTAATTGTGGAAAGTCTTGTTATGTTACAATTTTGCAAATTACTCATGGTTTTATCTCAAGATGGGGAAAGAAATGTTAACAAAGGCGAAAAGTAAAACCCTTGTAAAAATAGTTAAATTATGTGATTCACTGGGGCACATTGGCTGCAACACTTTAGCTAATTCTAGCTAAATATACTTCAATATTGTTGGGAACTTCCAGGTTCAAATTGGCTTGTTAAACTATATTCTTACTTGTCTGCTGAAACTCTGTATCAATTGGAAAGTAATAAGCCTAGTCTGTGAAACATGAAAATAGTTGTCTTGCCTTTTATGTATTTGTTTCAAATATGCTTGAGTGTCTCAGCCATGTGTATTAAGAAGAAATGCTTAAAATGGATTTTGACATCTGCAGCAAGTTCGTCTAATTCTTACACTAGGACATTTGGTGGGATTGATGAAGCTGGAAAGCGACTAGCTGATGAAGTGAGTGTTGAACATGTGTGAGCATATGTGTTTTTGTGCCCTTGATTTTTATTCTGATAGCTTGTAGTTTGAAATTGTGTACTCATTATCTTTTGTTATAACAGGTCATGCGAGTTGTAAAGAAGACGGAGAGCCTGAAAAAGATATCCTTTCTAGCCCATTCTCTAGGTGGCCTGTTTGCCAGATATGCAATTTCTGTTCTTTATTCACCTAATGATTTTGATGGTGACCAGTCTGGGGAACAGATAAATTGCACAATGGAAAACTCACTGAGAACAGGCATTTCAAGAGGAGGGATGATTGCTGGGTTGGAGCCAATCAATTTTATTACCTTAGCAACTCCACACCTTGGTGTGAGGGGAAGAAAGCAGGTCAGTTAAGGGCAACATGAATTATGTGGCTCTGTTCTTATTGTTCATATTTCATATTACTCTCGTTTTTGTTTGATTATGCTGTAATTTCTCTATCAACTCATCCGTGGATTTTCATGACAGCCACAAACTGCATGTGATCTGCTTGACCTCTCTCACTCTTACCTCTCTCACTCTTTCTTTTCATTTTTTTGCCTTCATTTTATTGACTGTGAGCTGTGATTTGAAGGAGCCTTTTCTCATTTTCTATCAGTGGATCAACAGAAAATCAGTTTTTTTTTTTTTTTGTTCATACATATGTTTTGAATTTTAATGGAAAATATACATCATAGAAGAGTTTTGACCATTTACTACACCTTTTTTATCAGCTTCCATTTCTGTTGGGTGTTCCAATCCTAGAAAAGCTTGCTCCACCTATTGCTCCGTTTTTTGTTGGACAGACTGGTAGTCAGCTTTTCCTTACTGATGGTAAACCTAACAAACCACCTCTTCTTTTGAGAATGGCTTCTGATTGTGAGGATGGAAAGTTTATGTAAGTAATGGATTCTTCCTGTGCTCACCATAGATTCTCTGCTTCAATAAACTGATTTAGTGATTCTAAGATATACTGTTTTGTAGATCTGCACTTGGAGCATTTAGATGCCGTACAGTTTATGCTAATGTCTCATATGATCGTATCCTCCCAATATATTTCAAATAGTACAACCTGTTAAGTATATCCATTATTATAAATTTATTCTGTCTTGTTCTTTATTATGTTTACTCTTTAACTTTAAATAGATATGGTTGGTTGGCGCACATCCTCTATAAGGAGGGAAACCGAACTTGCTAAGGTGAATATGATAATTCCTGTTCTGTCCAAAAAAAAAGGGGGGGAAATGTGATTATTTTTCTATTCAACTATTTCATTTATATTGATAATAATCTTTGACAAATTATATGTGTATGTTCAACATTGTAAATTTATATTAAGATCAAATTAAGACGTGATGTTCTTCATTGATGTTATACTTGGCTAAAACCCTGACTTTGGGTCTTAGTCCTGAGTTTTAGAAGTTTTAATGGTAGAATTGAAAATTAACTGCTTATAATAAGTATAATGAAATATAGTCATCTATTGATGGGGTTTCTTTACTTTTGTTAAATGTTGATTATTTCCATTATTTATTATTTTCAACCTAAGGTTTATTGGGGTTGTTTCATGTTTATGTAAATCATTTCAATTGCCATTGTTATGCTGTCCAGATTGATTAATGAGGGGCCTATATGGAGCTTAAAATTTTTCAGGTCTTTGCTTTGTAACTTCAATATGATGTGGGATCTTTCATTGTTCTTCACTAGCATTATACAATTAATATTTTGCTGGAAATATCTAATGAGGATAGCTTGAAAGTGGGATGGATGAGAACTTTCAATTTTGTCCTTATGCTTTTCTTCCTTGTAACTAAGACCAATAGTTTAAAAGAATTTGTAATTGCGTAATTGTTGTTATCTTCCTAAATGAATTTGTTCAAATTTAAATAATGTGGTAGCATGTGTCATCATCTAACCAAGCTGATATGGTTAAAGCCTAGTCCTAATTAACATATTGCACTGCATGTGCATGCTTTCCTCACTTTTCAACTAATTGATGTGAACATTTGGAGGGAAAACCTAATAGTGCATTACAATAATGTTCATTTGGTATAAATTGTGTTTGAAAACTATAGGACCTAATTACAAGGATTCAGGAATAAGTACTCAATTGAAAATTGAGTCAAACTATAAGAACCAAATAAGCAACTAAACCTTGAAGTGCCGTATTAAAAATTGAATGCAGGAACAGTTGGATATGAATGGGTGGATCCATGCAATGCATGTGTTCAAGTGTCTTTCCAAAATTAAATTATGCATTAAAGCTATTGAAAGTTTATAACTAATGGTTGTGGATGGTGTTAAAACATCCTTTCAAAACCATTGTCAATTGCTGCATCAAAGCATTTGAGAGTTTGTAAATAGTTTGTTGTGTATGTAATTAACGGTTGATGCTTCCATCCTATTTGTTGAGTATAATTCTGCATTTCAGCCTATATGGTGAGAGTTCTCGACACCTTGCATCTAGCTTTACAGCATAACAAATTGTACAAGGACAAAAGGATCTTATTCATTGTGCACCACCCGTTATTCTAAAATACAACTTTGTAGTATTTGATGTATGTGAAAAGGGAAATTCTTGAAATATAAAAATGTTGTCCATACTATTGCCTATATTGTACTAACATGTAACATCTATTTAATTGGGAGCCTCCTCTCCGATCTTTGGATGGATACAAGCATATTGTACACGTGGAGTACTGCCCTCGGGTTCCTTCTGATGGCCCTCAGTTTCCTCCAGAGGCAGCAAAAGCCAAGGAGGCAGCTCAAAATGCACCGAGTACACTTAACACCGTTGCATATTATGAAATTATGGAAGGTAATTATCATTTACCTAGATTAATTGAAGAAAATTGCCAGTGGAATCACTATATGTCATGCCATTGAGGACACTTTGTAAATCGTTTTAACAGAGGAGATGATATGTGGATTACAGCAGTTGGGATGGAGAAAAGTTGATGTCAGCTTCCACTCCGCAGCCTGGCCTTTCTTTGCACACAATAACATTCATGTACTTCACGGCATCTTGATCTCCTTCTTGTCAGGATTGATGAATCATTGATGCACTTCTAGTGATCAAGTAACTGATGAGTCCTGTGATTTCAGGTGAAAAATGAATGGCTCCACAATGCTGGTGTAGAAGTAATTGCTCATGTTGCGGACAGCTTGACGCAGCAAGAAGCATCATCAATTTTGGCCGCTAGCTTGTAACTGGTGTATGTAGTGTACTAAGGGCCGTTTGTTTCAATACGTAGAAACGAAAAGAAAATAGAATCAAATAAGGAGAGGAAAGAAAATAGAAACTATTATTTATTTGAAATATTTAGTTCAGTCAGAAAATGAAATCAGATTATTTGTGAATCCTTTTCTTACTGTTTAGCTATTAGGAAATATGATTTATAGAAATAAAAATATAATCCATTTTATGAACTTCAAATTTTATTATTTCTGAAATTTTTAATTCTTTATTTTATGAAACAAAAATAATTTTATTAAAAAAATATTTAATATAATAAAATTATAATTATTTAATAAAAATTATTTAATATATTTAATAAAATAAAAATAATTTTATGTT
>JANHAO010014272.1:0-15400 GCA_026873985.1 Saraca asoca | reverse complement strand
TGAGCCTGTGCCAGCAGAAATTCAACTCCCAGTCCGCAGAACGCACTGCGAGTTGGGGGGCTTATGTTGTGTGTGTTTTTAGGCTGGCAAAAGGCCCAGCTAAATGGAGCCCAACCCACTAAAAGGAGCCTTCCTCAGCCAAGGGTAGTTGGGCACACGAAATGAGGAAGAGACAAGAACAGGGGAGTTGATTGACAGGAAACCTGTAATGGCCGAATAAAAAAGTTAGCCTTTTGTATATAGGCTCTGTGTGATAAAATAAAGAAAGGGGAGAGGCTCAAAAAAGAGAGGGAGGGCTCTGAGAAAATGAGCCATGGAGCTCACTAGAGAGAAACTCCTGTAAAATTATGTATACTGCAACCATTTTTCAGCAATAAAAAGATCGTCATGGATGTAGGGGTCCAAAGAAGGACTTTGGCCGAACCACGTTAAAAAACTATGCTGCCTACTGTTCTTTCTTCTTCTTCTTCTCCATACTTTTACACCAGGTTGCAGGTAGGGGTTCGCTGAATCACTTTCTGTTGGCTGGAGTTTGGTCTTTTATATTAACCAAATTTTGACGTCAACAATATCTATAAGGTATAAATATAAAAGTTGACCATTCGAATTACTTCAAACAATCATAAGGGTGACTGTTCAAATAACCACAAACAATATAAATGCCCCCGGGCTAGTTCAAAAAATAGTATAAGGAAAAGAAAAAAAATCCTACAAAGAAAAAGGATGAGTGCTGAGCATTGATTGTGTTTGCCGAAGTCTTGACGGATTGTAGTATTGTTTCTATCAAAAACAAATTATCCTATCCTAAAACATGATCGCTCATAAATCTTGAGTGCCCTACTTTTGTGAAACGAAGAGGATCTACAAACTTATGAAATTAACACGCACGTGCCATCGTCTAATTGTTCCCTGTTAGGCCATGGGTGGCAGACCTTTCCATTTATTCCTTTTGGGTCTAGTATACGTTTATTTTCTAAAAGTATTCTTCGTCTATATTTTATATTTTAGAGCTATTTGATACAGGGATAGACACATGATCTCTGGACAGTGGAAGCTGGACCGGTTGGACCTGTTCTCTAAAATGAAAAAATTTATAATTTGACTCCTAAATTTTCTACTTCCTTTCACTAGGGTCCATTTTTAAAGAATCTTTTCAATTTAGTTCCTATCGAATTTTCAATTTAATCCTTCTGTCACTTTTTTTTAGTATTATAAAATATTTTTGAAAAAATTGAGTGGGGGCATGAGCCCCCACTGGGCCCAATGTAGGTCTGCCCATGATTTGATACACTAATTTTTTAGAGAGAAAAAGAGCTATCTTTTAAAAAATTATTCCAAATAGCATATGATTTATTATAATAGAATTTTTAATTATTTTTTTCAATTTATCCCTCATTTTTTATTAGTTGACAGATCATGTTCTAATTATATAAATAAAAACCCTCATTTTTTTCTAAAGTTCCTCATCTCTCCTCCATTTTCCTCAATTTGCCTTTTCTTTCAATGTATGTTTTTTTTCACAAGGTCAAAGGGGGATAGAAAAATTTCAATATCATTACATATTTGGTATATGCCCATTAATTCAACATGAATAAACAAAAATAAGTAAATATATAAATGTTATATGCAAAAAGTGACCTCGAGAGCTCGTAGCTCTGGGCATGCCAAAGGTTCCCAGAGAACTTTGCTCTGCCCTTCGTCAGAAAGCGGCATAGTGAAGTAGTCCTGGGAACCATCCTGCGAAGCAGGCTTCACCTCGTGAGGCTGCAAGGCAGCGACGTAGTAACCCAGCAAGGCAATCACCGGACTAACTTGCCAAGCAGCCGATCACCTTACTCGTGCCCGTTACCTCACTACAGCAGCACTAAGCTCGCTACAGTGGATCTCATGAAGTTTTCGAGCCAGGAAAATGCTATATGCAAAAAAGTGGCCTTGAGAGCTCGTAGCTCTGGGCGCGCCAAAGGTTCCCAGCGAGCTTCGCTCCGCCCTTCGTCAGAAAGAGGCACAGCGAAGTAGTCCCGGGAACCATTACGCGAAACAAGCTTCGCCTTGCGGAGCTGCGAGGCAGTGACATAGCAACCCAGCAAGGCAATCACCGGACTAGCTTGCCAAGCAGCCGATCACCTTGCTCGTGCCTGTTACCTCGCTACAGCAGCACTAAGCTCGCTATAGTGGATCTTATGACGCTTCCGAGCCAGGAATTCTTGCTCGAAACACCCAGCACCTCACTTGGCACAACAGCACCAAGCAATGGATGCAGACAGATACAGGTTTACAGCCAACTTAGGGGGGCCCACCCCACAGCCTATATTCAGCAACAACTAGTTTGTAGCCTTTTATTGTCTTTTCTATTTATATCTTAATATAACACAACTATAGCTCGTAATTAATGCATGTAACTCCTCCTTCCTCTATAAATAGGATTGCATTGTTAGAAGAAGGAAGAGAGGCCAAGCTCTGTAAGCAGAAACTCTGCTAAAATCATTTCCCAGCACATTAATAAAATCTCCGCCATGGACGTAGGGTCCAATGTCGCCCGAATTTAGCCGAATCACGTTAAACTCGCTGCCTCTCCATTCCCTCTTCCTCTCGGCCCATCTTCTTTTGCACTTTGAAAGCAGTATTGGATCTCTGAACTCATTCCCGTTGGCTAAAATTTGGGTCTCCCGCACGAACCAAATTTCATCGTCAATAATAAATATATTTATAAATGATATTATAAAATATAATTAATTAAAATTTAGATAATTTTTTTTATTTTTAATATTTTGATTACTTCAATATACTTTCACTTTAAAATAAATATGACTTAATTTACTTTATATATCTATTAATACTAAAATGTTATTTTATATTATTTTATATTTATAAGTTAGTTCAATAATTATTTTTACCAAATATTTATAATACAATCAGCTAACTTGTTAGCTTTCATCCAATATTTAACAGCTAATAATTAGTTTATTAGCTAGTTGTGTTGAACAGACTTTATGTCTATTGGTCATATACATAAGGGTTCAATGTTTGAATGGCCTCGAATAGTTATAAGAGTAACTATTTGAATAGCCACTAATATTATAAATAACCCAGACTAGTTTCGAAAATGAATAAAGAGAAAAGAAAAAAATGTTGCAAAGAAGAAAGGTTGAGTGCATAAGATTAGTTGTATTCACTAGAGACTTAATAGACTATAGTGCTGCTTTTATCAAGAATGAAAATCCATTACATCCTTGGAAATAATTGTTCATAAAACTTGAGCACCATGTGAGTAAGTGAAATCATCTTAAGGAGACTGTGAATTTGTTGGACTCATCTTCATTATCTTGTTTGATAGTGAAAATATTTACTTATTCTACAATTTCATTTCATTTTTATCTTATTTCTATTTTCTGCATATATTAGCAACAAATAATGCAAATTTTGGACATTTCATTTTTATCTTATTTCTATTTTCTGCATATATTAGCAACAAACAATGCAAATTTTGGGCACGAGGTAATATTATGTTGTTTTAACGAAGCACAGATATAGTATGAATTTTGATTTTGGAGCTTGGCTTATGGATTTTATTTTAACGGAATGCGCATATATTATGGATTTTTACCTTGCAAAGCAAGGCACACAGACATGTTTTCAACCTTATACAAATTTTGGGGACTAGGCAGTATTATGTTGTTTTGTCCCATGGAGCCTTAATACTATAAAATTACATTTTGACTCTTATGAACTAATACATATGTATATGCTATTGTTGGCCCTTTTAGTGATTTATTTATCAAAATCAAATTTAAAAAATTGGGATTTTAAATTCATAAAAAAAATTTGACTATCTCCTTTTATTCTTTTAGATTTATCTTATAATATTTTGTTGGTTATGTGTAAATTTGTAATATTTAAATTAAATTTTTTTTTTTCATATGCTTTTTATTATTATTTTTGTTTCTATCATGAAATAGCATGGATTGAAGGGATAAAACATTAACTTGCTCTGCATGTGAGGACGAGACCAGAAGCAATTTTTTTGGTTTTTTCTTAATATTTTTCTTTAAATGTTATAATTTACCTTTTATTTATAACAGCTACACAAAAAACTAAAACCAACACGACTAACCAAAAGTCACAGCATACAAGAAACACGGGAGCCCAGAACTGGGAAAAAAAAAAAAACTCGTTTTCCCCCTCTACCCAAGGTTTAGAGTAGATGGGGACCCAAAACGAAAGCGGAGAGTGGATGATACAACAGTGACACCTGCCCTGATTATCATTATAGTGCCTTAAAATCTTCCCCAAACATTCTTGTTTGGTGGGCCCTCTTTTTCTCGTCGTTTTAGAGGGACAATCTAAAGCTAATTCACCAAGAGCTAACTTCTTTCTTTTTTAAATTTACCATCTATTAGGGACATAGGTTCTAGTATTTGATTATGACAATTGAACTGCATATTTCCATCTATGATTAGGTTCATGAAAGATTGATGTCAGTTAGACTTACTAGATTTTCACTTGATTTAGTTGTTGGTTTGTCAAAGTTATTCATAGTAGACGCATGTGGGAAAAAAGTATAAAAAATAAAATAAATAAAAACAATAGAGATGTGATAATCTCATCAAGGGATTTGCTATAATCCAGACAATTTTTTTTTCCATAAAAAGATTTTTGAAATTTTTTTTTATTATAACTTTGACAAAAGTAACTATAATTTTTTTTACAGAACTTTAATATTTTATGAAAAAATTACAAAAACCATAAAAATGATAAGTTTCTCCTAAAAAAAATAAAAAATTATTTGGCATTTTCCTCTCATCAATTACTTTTTAAGGGGGTAATATGGAATTGTAAAAATTATCTAGTACTTAGTTAGAACTTTCAAAAGTGATTATATGAGTAATTCAATAAATAAAGAAAAGCTAAATGGTTTATGTACTGGAAGTCTGCTTTTCCACATAGATTAAAATCAGCCATGCCATCTTTGTCAGATTAAGCTATAACTTTAGTTAGTTCAGTTCCTTGGCCAGTCTCTACATAACTGCCAATTTCAGGTTGATTTTACCCTAACTTCATCTCATAAAGAAAAAAACCAACCCAACTGAAACTGACTCTTTTATCCTTAGAACTTTGTGAAAAAAGGTATTCAAGAAAACTTATATCAATAAATACTTTTAGTAAGTTTTGTGAAAAAAAATTTATAATTTTTGTACTTTTATTTGGAAGTTATAATTTTTATATAAAAATAGAAAAATTTTAAAAAAATTTTATACAATTTTGAATGATAAAAATATAATTTTTTATGTATTTATTATATACAAAATTCAGAAAAAAGCTTAATATGTTTTCATTTTAGAAGTATATTATGCATGCCCTAATAGATAGTGAATTCCATCGGTTTATGAATCTTATAATTTATAAATAGGAATAACTTTGAAATGTTTTTGGAGAAATATATGTAACACAACTGTAAAATTTATACACACAACTTTGATGAGAAAGTACAAAATATTTTATATAAAATATTACATGTTTTATAATTTTTATATTAAACTTTTATAAAATCTTACGACAATTAAACGTTATCAAGACAAAATAAAACCAACTAAAACTGACTCTTTCATCTGTAGAATTTTGTGAAGAAAACTAGAATCTGATTTTTTGGGCAGTAGTTAATTTAGGTATCATTTGCGGAGAGTAACCCTTGTTTGAAATAATTAAAAATAATATTTTATTTCATTTTTAAATGAATTTTTTTTGTATAGTTAAATAGGATTTTATTTCACTTCATTTCATTTATAATTTCTATTTTAATTATATTTATTTCAATATAAAATCCATCAAATTTATTAAGAATTGTAATAGAATTAATTTCATTTTGTTCAAAATACATATTATATCATATACTTCACTTTTCTTCTAATATTTTATTTATTATAATATCATTAAAATATATTTTTTAATTTAATTTTATGCATTTTTTATCATATACTAAACAAAAGAATTATTTGTAAATAAATTGAATTCATTTTTTTAATATAATTTTTAAATAATAGAATTAATTTATAATTGAAAGGAAATGAAATGATCTTGTTAAAATGAGATAAAATCAATTTTTTTTAAAAAAAATTGATTCTAAAGAAAGCATGACAGTTAGGCCCATGCACCTAGCTTCATTCACAAGGTATTGTTAATATTTGGTAAATTTCAAGCTTGATGGACAAATTAAACCCACAAGATACTATTATATATGCTGTTGTTGACAAGACTCCTTTTTGTTGTGCCTTTAAAGGGGTTACTTTGTCAGAAAGACATAGCAAACTAATCAAAATAACTAATTAAAATAGTAATAAAAACAAAAAAAATCAGTAGCTAATGAGTTTAAAATTTTAAGTTTGAATTTGACTACCTGTGTAAAGTTTTTTAAGAAAAAATATTCTTTCTAAAAAAGATAAAAAGTTGCGTAGTTTGCTTTTTTAAAAAATTGTATATGTAAATGTATTTATTTCTTTATTGTAATAATAGAAATAGTAAATTAATTTATATATATATAAATATTTTGTTTTGATATTTAGGGTATTGTACGAAAAAAAAAGGGTTAACAACAAGTGTGTCTAATTAGATTGGTATAAATGATCACTCTTTTTCACAATTTTGATAAATAAAAAAAAGTGTCAGAAAGTTAGGATGGTAATTTTTTTATTAATAATAAAAACTATTTAACAAACTTTTTAATGTGTAGGTATCAAAATTAAACTCATAATTTAAAAACACTAGAAGGGAGTTAGTAGAGAACAAATTAGAATTTTGTAGAAAGCTTTCTATTTAAGCTTCTGTGTAACTATTGTACACAAAAAAAAAATCAAATTAAAAATATTTAAAGGGTTAAGTTTGGACACCAGCAATTCCACTCTGGCTGTTCCTTATCATGGTTATGTTGTATTCATTAGTTACCATTGTTAATTGGGCATAAATCCAAAACCAGTACATTAAGGAAGAATAAAACAGCATGTACAGTTGAAGAAGAAATTAAAATATGAAAAGAATCAATCCCTAGGCATGTCTTGATATAATTGGGTGATTGAAGTTTCTGAGGGACAAAACTGTCAGATTAACATTTTATATAACTATTTCTTTATCTTGTTTTCAAATAAAAATCTATATTAAATAATAAAATATCTTATAATACACATCATGTTGTGCAACTGTTCTGTTTACAATATCACATTCAAAGCATCTTTCAAATAATTAATTCACAATAATCTGCAGGCCAATAATGGACCAATCAATTAAATATTGTTAAGGCTGTAACCAAGAAATCTTTTGTTAAACCCCAAATAATGGATTTTTGCTAACAGCCTCTTAGAAAAAGATTAGTCTATTTTTTTTTTCTTTTTAAAGTATCTTTTCCAAACCTGAACTCCACTATTGACCCCTTTTCCTATTCATAAAAACTATATAATAAAAGTTGGTGAGATTATTATAAAGCTCTTTGATTCATTGGGCTTAGTCAGAATTTCACCACTGCCAACCCGGGATGCTTTTGATGGTCACATTTACTGATTTAAAAACAATTTTGTCATTTTTTATAAAGCATGAGGTTCTAACTTCTAATTTCTAACCTCCAACTTCTATTCTAGACATGTAAACAAGGAATGTTTGATGCATTTTCAATTTTTGGATTGTATTGTACAAATATTTTAATAGATAATGATGATACATGATTCAATTTGTAAAGAGATAAATTGAAAGTGTCTATAAAAAAGTGTATATAACTGTATTTAAAATAAAGAATTTTATCATATAATATAGTTGTAAAATTGCAATTATGTTTCAATTTGAATTTAAAATGCATTGAGTGATATTTTGACATTAATTTATAATTTTTTGTTATTTAAGTCTTTGTTGTAGTCCTTAATTTCTTTCTCTTTTTTTAATTTTCTATTCTGCACAGTAAAAAAATGGCGTAAAGATGCTTCTGCGTTTTGGTGAAACTATGAAAGTTACAGAAGGAAGCCTAAAAAATGCCAGAAAAATTATGGTTGACCACAGCTCAAAGTAACCCGCAAGTGTCTTAATCATTTTAATTAGACTTTTCAGACAAAAAGTTTAGACCCCACTGATACAGCTGGTTGCAACAAAAACCGAGAATCATTATTTCTCCACAAGATTACGAAAATTTAGCTGAGATTAATTGACATGACCTTTATTTGAGATTTTAATGAAGACCCACCAAATTTCTTAGTGGGATTGATGTGATGTATCAATTATAAAACATTATAATAAAAACAAATTACTTTCATTTTCCTTAAAATTTCCTTAAAGTTCAATCTAATTAGGTTAAGATTTTCGGATTGGATGCCGCTAAGCCCATTTCCAGAATTTTTCTGTTTAATACATATTAAATAATGTGTAAAATTTAATTAAAAAATAAAATTTGATACTATCATAATAAATAAAATATTAAAATAAAAATAAAACATATAAAATAACATATATTTTAGATTAAATAATATAAATTCTAATGAGATACTTGATAAATTTAATAAGTTTTATAATAACAGAAATATAACTAAAATATTAATTATAAATAAAATAAAATAAAATAAATTTCTTTTAATTTAAATTAAAGTATTTAAAAATTTTATTTTTAATTATTTTAAACATCCGATGAAAAGTAGTAGTGACATGAATAAGCCAAATTTTATCATCATATATTTTTATATAAGTATATATCACATTTTTTATTTTTTAAATAAATAATAAAATCTAGTTTTAGAATATCAAAATAAAAAGATAAATATATATTTTTAAAAATAAAAAATTATAACTATAATTAGATCAAATATAAAAAAATGGGGGTAATTCATCCTAATAGTAAGACAAGAACTCTTCGTTTAATTAATTAATTAGTGGCACTATATCTTACAATTTGGTGCCAATGATGATAAGAATCTGCACCAGAGGGAGAGATTACATAATGGTCCTAAGATTTTACAGTGAACAGTTATACAAAAAAAAACGAGAGAGAACCGCCCCAGATTAGAAATTAACATTATGAAATTGAAGAAAAAATTGGCCAAGGAAAAGACAAAAAAGGGCTCTATTGAATATAGACCTAATGATGATAATGGCATAATAATGCGTGGGCGTAGGTGGAATTAAAATCTCTTTTGTTGTATACAGCAGGCTTCCTATTCACCTGGGGCTTCAATTTAGGCGTAATAAATGGTCATCAAAGCTCAACTTTCATATTAGCTACTTGATTTGAGCCTGCATTAGCCAACAAAAAAATATTAAAATATATATATCAAATATTTGATGGTCTAATGAAAATGATATTTAATTAGAAAAAAACCATTATATTTTTTTTTATCAAAAAAAGCATTATTTTTTATTTTATTTTTCTCTCATTTTCTTACCTGATGATGTTTTTCTATTTGCAGATTGGCCAAATCCCATTTGAACAATAGTGTGGAGGTCATCCTCAGAGAATGTGAATGGATACTGATTAAAATTGGACACAAAAGAGTTAGAAATATTCAAGATAATAAATTAAAAGTATCGAGTACTATTACATCCTGTAATTTAATTTTCTTAGAATATTACAATTGTGTTAAGTTTTGTCCAAAATAATTTCTTTTACAATTATTGTCATCGCAACTTAACTCATATTTGTAATTATAATTTAAAATTATGAAAATAAAATATTGTTTTTACTTTATTTGTTGAGAGAGTAGACAAAATTGATTACCTGAGGACCAAGTTCATTAAAGCTATTTAAAGGAGGTAACTGCATGCTAAGGTTTTGGCGAAGTGTACTGGTAGAATCTAATATGTTCACTGGGCTGTGATTCACATTTCCAGTAGAAATGTTGTGAATTGCAGTGTTTTGTTGAGGCTGATGATGCCCATAAAAAGCTTGTGCTGAGGAATCAAGAGGGAATATTGGGTTTGCCAAAGAATCGTTTGATTGAAAAATCTGCAATATCACCAAAAGCCAACAAATCCCAATTCAGGAAAAGTATAAAAAGTCCACAAAAAAAAAAAAGAGTAAAGAATTTTTTTTTGAATAAAAAAACGGCAAAGAGTTGCGTAGAAAAAAGCAAACAGATTGTCTAAAGCCTTGAAACTTACATCTTTGGTGAGATTGTCAACACTGAAATCCAGCCTGGTGTTCACAGAAGCCAATTTCATAGACAAGAACTGCCAACAGAAGGAAAAATAGCATTCTTAATGAGCAAGAAAGTTGACCATTTTCACCGAATTTAACAAAAATGTGATTCATACATAATTGATACAGGTAAAACATTGACAATATAATATGTCACTTTTTTAATATTTCGACGAAAATAAATATTTTGAGTAATAATAATGGTATGTGAAATAAAAATATTAAATAAAATTTTCTAATAACTATTTATTTAAGAGGCTTAGTGGCAAAGAGTAATTGATTTACCTCAACTTGACGCTGCAATGACTGAACATAATTTATAATCTCATCAAGCATAAGTGCTTTTCCAGTGACCTACAAGGATGATCCATACCCAAATGAGTATAATTTACACATTTATCCACAAATTTCAATTTATTCTAATTTAATTCATAATCTGCGTACCTTATTGCAACCTGGTACAAGATCTTGCAAAAGCTTCATTCTCTCACTGATTTTCTCCCTTCTCACCTATTTTGAAAGTGCATGAAGTACAAAGTTAATTTCAGGCAAAAAAAAAAAAAAGTCTCTTCCAAGTTTGATTTATTGAGAAATATTTATGAGTAATTCTTACTCTTTCTGCAAGACTATGGCTATCAGTAGCTTGACCTCTTCTTGCTCTGACATGAATGTAATCCTTTGGAGGCTCAGGAGGCTTTGAATTGTTCTTATTCTGCTTCTCATCCCCTCCTTTTGAATCTTCCTCTGCCTTTACACCACCATTTTCATTTGCTTCATCCTCATTGGACTTACTTCGCTTTGCGTTCCAATCTTCAGAAACTTCAACAGCCTAGAAATTCAGAGACCCCTTTTTAGATTTAGAATATGCTCAATGAATTAAATATATATATATATATATATATATATATGAATTAAGACCAACTAAAGAAAAAATTTTCACCTTGGAAGGATTTGTTGATGTAGAAGTTTCTTTGGCTTTGCCTTTGGAAGAGGCTTTTCTTTTCCTGGAATTCATATCATTTGAGGGTTTAACCACAATTTCCCCATTTGGGTGTTGCTCAGAAAGTGTAGATTCCTCTTGAGAATTAGCCAATTCCATTCGAGAATTCTTGTATTCCATCTGAGTTCCAATTGCTTTCAACACCGGGCTACTCGAAACTCGTGAAAGCTTCCCATTCTCCATTAATGGCGTAGATCTCTGACTAAGCTCAGCATTGTTCTTGTTCATCACAAATTGACCTGTCCTGCCATTGAAACTCCTACTTCCAAAGCAAGAAAACTTTGCAGCCCTCTCCGCAAACTCAGGATCAGCCGAAAATTCGGCCACACTCGAATTCAAGTCCATTGATTTTCCCAAATTTGGCAAATTCTCTTTCAGCAATTGAGGAATGTTCAGTTTAGGAGGTGAACTCACAGGAGTAGTATAACATGAAGTGTTAGTACTGTTATTGCCATTGATGTAAGAAGAAGCACCAACAATAGGCTGAGAATGCGGCGAGATCTCGCCGGAGCCGGCACCGATGCTTCCCAATTTTCCTATTAATTCTCTGATAATGAAATTATTATTACAAATATTTGAATTGGGTGCTGCAGGGGAAGAAACCATTGAACTCAGGGCAGAGTCAAAATGAACGCCGTGATCCGTTGACTTTTCCCAATTGGGATTGTAGAAGCAATTTTCTGTATGTTCGGACGAGAAATTCGGAATCGAAGCTTGAATTTGCATGGCGGACGACAGAGATTTCCACTCCGGCATTGAAAAAGAAGATGAAGGTTCGAAGTGGAGAGGAGAAGGCGGAATTCCAGCATTGAGGAAGAATTGGTTTTCCATGACGGCGGAGGGATAACGGAACGTGGAATTGATTTTCCCGGAAAGAAAAGTTCCAAATGGAGAGGAAATCAAATTCAGTGTGGCTGAGACTTTGAAGTAAAGTGATTCTGAATTACATGAGAAAAGAAGACAATTAAAAGAGAGAGAAAGAAAGGGAAGAAGTGAATTGGATGGTGGAATGAAGTGTGATCAAATCAAGTGAATGGATTTGTGAGGTGGGTGTGAAAAAGGAAAGGAAATGTGTCTGGTAAATAAAAAGCTAAGCAAGAGCAGAATTAGGGAGAGAATGAGACTAGCTTGGAAGAGGAGTTAAATGGCCAAAAACAAGACAACTTCTGTTTTGACTCTGTTTTGGTTTTTTAAATAGTGGGAGACAGTGTTGGATCGTAGCATCAATAGTTGTAGCAGCAAAGTTAGTAATTTTTATGCATTTATATCGATGCTGTTATATATACATTAATAAAATATTATTATACATCTTATATTTTTTTCAAAATATATATCGAAATAATATAAATAGAAAAAATATAAATTATATGATAACTTGATAAGTATAAATATAAATTTTACTAAAATGGAATATATATTATTTTTTATTTAATTATTGAGTGTTTCTCTTTCCTCCGTAAAAGACGGACGAGAATGATTGGCAGATCTTAGAACGTCCAACCACCAAATTGTCTCCATTTCCTTTTCTTGAAATGAGAAGTCTAATTAAAAAAAAGAAAAACAGCCTACAAGACATGGAAGACGGGAAGGAAGTATTGTTTTAACCAAGTCTAAAGTTCTAGTTTTCCTTCTTTCTTCTTAACTGTTACTTTTATTTAAGTTTAATGTACTTCTTTTGTCTGGCAAAATGTATTTTTAGTCCCTAAAAACATTTGTCTAATTTTGTTCTTTTAGCTTTTATTTGAATAAATTTAGAATGTAGTCAAATTAAAAGTTAACATTGGGTAAGAATGATAAATTATGATTTATGCAATGAAATTGACTCATAAAAATGAAGAGACAAAAGATAAAATTGAAATAAATGTGATAATTACGGGAAAAAAATACATGTTAATCCCTTTTTTTCATCACTATTATAGTTAGCATCAAAATGATTTGTCAAAGAATTCAAATATCAATTTAATATTTTAATCATTAAGATATCCAATTACACTTAATTAGATCTCCCTGTAAGTTGTTATTGGAATATTATTGAATGTTATTTGACAATTAATTAATGTATTGACATGATAACAATATAATGCCCATTCTGTCATATATTTACTAGGGCAAAATATACGTAGTCCTCTAAATAATATATTGTGCGTGTAAAAAATCTCATAATATTTTAAAAGGTACAATTTGAAAACTTAAACTATATACATGGAGTGAAAAGCTCATTTTCATTAACACACAACATCCAAATCGTTAACACTCGTTTCTCATTTACATTTCACACTTATTTTTGTTTTTAGTAGGATATTCAAAAAGTCATTTCCTTACAAGGATTTTCTATTTTTTTTTTTTTTTTACGGAACAACTCTTATAGTCAAATTAAAAAGATTTTATTAGCCATTTTCATTTTTTTTTCCTGCACACCTCTTTTGTTATAAGAGATATGGATGACAAAAGTATTGTCATTGGTCTGGTTTAATTTCAATGAAATCAATTATATAGTTATCTTTTTCTAATTGAAAATTCCTAATTTATATTAATTGATGTATTTATAGTACTAAATGCATATGATTATCAATTCTATCAATGTTCAGGTGGCCTAATAATATTTATTAAGTTTTTGACAATTTAATTTGATTTATGTAATTTTAAATTATATAGTTGCACCTTTTATTATATTTAATTTGTTACATTATATTTGTTAGATATAAAATGCAATCAAATTTACAATTTTTTATGAAAAATTGAGTGATCCATTCATGCAAATGGGATAAGGCATTTGGAATTTGGATGTAGAAACAAAATTTGTTTTGTCCCATGCATATGCTCTATTATTGAGGACAAAATCCACCTCATCCCTATATTCAATGAGATAACAAAACTCCATAGAGACTTTCAAAAAATAATAAAAAATTATGACAAAAATGTACATCTTAAATTAAGTATTATAGATTCATATGTAATCATTAAATAATTTCAAACATAAATAAATAAAGTTCTAAATTTATATATAATTAATAAATATTTTAAATTTTTTATTTCAAATTAGGATATTTTTTCATTATATAATTATCTACGATGCATGATATATGCAAAATATAAAAATTTATATATATAATTTGAAAATACTAAAATATCTGTATTTAAAATATATTACATATTCTAAGTAAAATAAAACAACATTTTTGAAATCTTCGAGCAAGGTAAGGCATAATAAGATAATAATTATGATTCTTATGTTGATAAGGTTGTAACAAATCTGTAATATGGACTTCCAGAAATATAGGAAAAAAAGGTATAAATCTTATTTCCTTTAATTGGCCAATATATTAGGATAAGGATTTGCAGTTAAGATTAGATAAGTCTTAGAAAATCAAATCTAATAGGACTCTTAGTGATGGGCTAAGAAAATCTATAAAAAAGGTGAAAGGGTCTCCAATGCCATCAAGAAATCCATAGGTAAAATACCATCGTTCTGAGAATAGTGAGGGACATTGGAAGTTCTTAGTATGCAGGAAATAACAAGTAAAGAGAAATCACGAAGAAGAAAGGAGAAGGAACTGCATTAATAGCCAGAGGTAACAAATCAATCTGGCTTCCGCTATGGCTATACTTTTGATTTGTTTTTGTGATTAGAATGCATTAGAACAAAGATAAAATGCATAACATGTGGTATTAGAGATGATTGTACCTCTATCTTGATGAAAATATCGCTAAAAATTTTCAAGAAAAAAATACATTATTTTTCTCTTTTTTAATTTACGTAAAAACCTTGTTATTTTTTAGTATTATATTGTGAAATCATTAAGATTAAGGATTCCTAACCTTTCTGGAATTAAAATCGATCAATCGAACATGAAGAATACTCAAAACCAGCTAGGTAAAAAATTCAGATTGCATTGGATCAGGTTCAGGTCGAGAAGAACCCGGACGGAAGTAGGAGACAACCCACATGACACGTCGTTTTATGGTTAAGTGAAATGACGTGTTGTTTTATGCATGGACCAGGTTGTCGTTTAAGGATAATGCAGCGCTGTTTCAATCAAGGCCAAAACGACGTATCGTTTTGACAGTAAAAAAAAAATTCAAAATTTTATTTGGGTATTTTTTTGGGAAAATTTTCTATAAATTTATTTTTTAAAAAGGTTGATCATTTTAATTATACTATTATTCATAATTTTTATGAATATTATAATTTCCAAAGGAAATTAATTTAGGAAAAGAAAATACATACTTTGTTTATCTTGTAT
>JANHAO010014271.1:0-15416 GCA_026873985.1 Saraca asoca | reverse complement strand
AGGAAATGATGTGGCCGATGATATAATTTATTTTTGGACACATTTGATGTCCAGGGACTAAAGTGCAATTTGGTGAAATTGCTTTGGGGCCAAAATGAAATTTGTGGCCAAAATGAAATTTGTGGCAAGTTTTGAGACATTTTGGGAATTATGAATTTGTTTTATAAAAACCCCAAAACGGTCTCGTATTGAGCTTCTCCTTTTTGCCTTATTTTGGACTGCAATTTGGATGCCTCCAGAAGCTTTCTTCACGCCAACACACAAGGCATTTTCGGTTTGGGAAATCGAGAAGAAGAAGGAAGCCATTTTAGCTTTGGAAGCCGAAACCAAAGGGAGAAGGAAGAGAGGCCGAAGAGTTCGGTTCTTGGCTCCATCCAGTCCCACTCAAGCCCATTTACAAGCTAGCACTTGGAGAGGAAGCTTTTGAGGCCATAAAGAGAATTTTGCTGGTGTGAAGATCTACAATCTTTCGCTATACAACAGCTAAACTAAAGATTTAGGTTGTTTTGAGACCTCATATCAATAGATCCTTGAGTGAGTTTGGGTCGGCCAAGGCCATTTTCTATGGAGAAAAATTTTCAAAATTTCGGCCTCAGGCCCCTTGTCTTGAAACTTATTAATAATGGCCCATTAATCTCATTTGAAATTTAAAAAAGGTTGATTATTTTGGTTGGTTATCCTGATAATAAAAACTGCGGCAATTAAATTTGGACAGGGTCCCTATCCTAACTTATACACATACACACATATGGGAAAACTCTGATAACCATCATTCAAATCATATGGAAATAAGTATAGGACAGAAGCACTCTGATTCTTGTAGAATCTGAACAAGCAATGACTAGAGGTTGATTATTTATTTTCTTCCATTGAATAATCTTTGATATTTGTAATGCATTTGTATACATGAGATATAAAAGATTTATGAAAATTTTACAAAGGTTTCAAAGCCTACATCACCCAATAAAAAATAAATAAAAAAAGCATCTAAAGGCTGTTGAAAATACAAGTGATGACTTTTTCAATCACTGAGAAGTCATTTTCTTCGCTTTAAGTACGGCTGCTCTTTTGTTGTGTCTTTGCTTGTATCGAACTATATATCTGTGAAGTGGAGGAGAAAGAGGATGAGCACACTCCTTTATCGTCTCTTCACTCCATTCTTCTCCTATGCTTCCTTCTTATTTAACCTAAAGCTAATTTGATCTAAAGTCCTAACCCAAAGCAAGTCAAAAGGACAATTGACACCAGAAAAGGAAAAGTAAATTGAAAAGAACCTCTCCCCACTGCACTCTTGGCATAGCTGCACAGTTGTTACACAACACACCACAGAAACTACTTCGTTTCTCATGCCAACTTGTAGTTAGCAACTGAGACCTCTGCACGAGAAGCAGAATGGATGTAGACAAACTCAAGGCTCTTGCCGGCTGCTAAGGAGTTGAGCCATGATGGGAAAGTGTACGACTCGCCTGACTTTGCGAGGCCCCAGATTGGACCATACAGCTTGGATATTGAAAGGTTCAGAAATGTAAGAGTCTTGGCAGACTTGTTGGTCACTACGGTCGTGTATCTGTAATAAGTTCTTCCGTTGGCAACCCATGAGGCTGTCAATTTTTGTTCAATGGAAATTGGACCCCGAGATGATGCTGCAAGAGAATCTTCTCCATTAGATTTTAATCTCAACATTTCATTTTCGTTTAGTGTAAAATCAATGCATATATAATACATAAGATATGCTAAAAAGTTACCTGGAGCTGGAGTTATCTTGGTTTTAGGGGCTGGTTCAACAGGCTTAGGAGCCGGAACTGCAACTGTAAGGATGAAATAAGCCCCTGGTCATTGTCTTCCAAGAATGATATTTGACAGTGATGTGATATGATAAAAGTCAGAAGGTGAGAAGAATACCAGGAAGGAGCTGGTTATAGCCAGCATGACCAGCATTTAGACGCGCCAAAATACCAATAAGAGGGGCATTGTTGTAGGTCGCTGGCTCTGTTTGCTCATAATTGTTTCTCTCATCAGCAAAGTTATCGTAAGCATCAGGTCCACCAACAACGGCACCAGTAAGTAAATTGGGGTCGCTTGCTTTCCTACTAAACCAAGTGGCATAACCTCCGCGGCAGCTGACAAAGGATGGATTAACCTTGAAGGAAACAATGGAAGAACCCCGGTGGTGAACTCTCTGCGGGAAGTTGCTCCCATAACCCACCATATAACTGGTGGCTCTTGGGTTGTCTCCAAGAATGTAGTCCACCTGAAAGGAGGATTTAACAATTCAGTGAGTGTCTTGAGATATCTAAATGGATTGAGGGGGAGACTGTGAAAGATGAAATGGGTTACCTGAGACTTGGCAAGGGAGAGAAGCTGAGAAGGAGGGACATTGCCAGAAGCACATCTCAAGTAACGAGAAGAAGAAGCAAGGTAGTCAGAATAGACAGTGGCTAAGAACGAGGCACTTGTGACAAACTGCATGTTGTTCCATCTCTGGCGGAAAATGAGGCCACCCGGAGTCTTCTGAACATTCCGAGCCCCCTTTCCAAGGCATGAACACATGAAGTATTCTGCCTTCTGCTGGAATTTCTCAAACACTGCAGCATGATGGCCAGCTTTCCCTTGCATTAGGAACTGCAGTGGAATTTATTAGTTTCTAATAAATTGAAGATACTTGGAAGAAGAATATGTGGTGGGATTACCTTGGCCACCAAAGTCTGAACTCCAGCATACTTAACATCCCACCCAAATTCAGTCATGGCCCAACCAGTTCCACCCATGGCCTCGCCATTTCTTCCCAGGTAATCCAAGTAATAGTGGTTGTTACTTGCTTGATATAACCAGGCTGCAGCCCAAAGCAATTCGTCCTGTATTTATTCAAACAACAAGAGACATGATTATCAAAAATTTATTATTGAACAATGAACAGACCAATGGATCATAAGACATACGTTGTAGCCACTGATGGATCGGTAATACTTCTGGGCTACAGTAATGCTGCTGTCATATTTGCCTCGATATTTATCCGCAAAATCAAATAGCTGTAATTGAACAACAAACGCACAAGCAATTAGTGGGAGGATAATTATTCCCTGCCTTCTCTAACCTCACTTAACTAGCCTGTGGCCGTGGATATCTATCTCTATTTGTGACGTCACAAATCAATAAACTGACTGCTATGTGTTTCGCACCAATAATGGAGTAAAAGGATAACAGTCAAAACAGATAGAGTCATAGACCTTTTTCTTATTTTTATAAAATAAATATACATATACACAAATATGAAAAATTAATTCAGATATTTTCTGCTTGTCATTTTTGTACCACTCTCTTCTTTTAATTTTTATTTCATCTTGTAGGAGTAGGATAGCACCGGCAGAATTGCCGCGTGATAAGGCAATAAACAAGTGGCGAATCCCTTCCACTTGAAGGCAATGGTTAGGATCCCCTCACAATGCCAGCCATCTCTGTGGTCCAAAGCAGCCACTCCCTTCGATCCATACAGAGTTTTAAGACTAAATATACCTTTAATTATCATTGAGAGACCAGACCAGTCGTCTTTATGGTCTCTTCCTTTTTGTCTTTGGCTTAAAAACAAGACTAAAATACATTATTCTTTATGCTTTACCACCAATTTTGCCTTGCCTTCCATCAAAATCATTTCAACTAGCGGTAACAAAATAATAAATTTTCTATGACTAGTTTTATAGAAATCCCCATTTCCTTTTTACGTCTATATATGAAGGGAATTCTAGGAAGATGTCTAGAAGAGAAAGCTGATGGCTTTATTTAGTTGGAAGAAGTTGTTGATAACGCAATGGTTGGGATCCTTTTATTTCACAAAGGAGAAAAGATTAGGAAAATTTGTATTTTTCATCCAATTTATTTAAGAAATTGAACTTCTCATATAATTATTTTATCTTTTTTTTTCAATAATTATAACAATTTTTAAATGTAATTTTTTGGCTTTTTTCCTCCCGCTAAAATGGTTATCGGGATAAATGCGCGATAGCCCATGTTGCCAACTCGCAACGACCACTCTGACAAAAGACCCACAAACTGTAATTGCCATTAACTCCGAGACTCTCAACTTTTCCACTAACGTACACGGCTCAGAGTTACTTACTGTACATGAGATACATTCGGGCCACGTTTCCGTCTGATGTGGCCGCAGCAGCACGTTTTTGGAAACTGTTACAGCCTAGGGGCACTCTTTTTACTTTGCTTTCTTATCAATTTTGGTTTGTTGCATGGCATTTAAATTTTATTTCTTAATATGTTGCGGAAAATTTTAGGAAAAACAAAGACTAGTACGGGAGAATGCCAACCTGGTAGGCATGGAGGAGGAGCTCTTTGGCGTAGGAAGGGTTAGAGTGGCGGAAGACAATAGAGGCAGCGGCCATGGCAGCAGCTGTTTCTCCGGCGAGATCCGACCCAGGGTTGCTAGGGTCGATCTTGTAAGCATGGCGGTCGGTGGTCATGTCCTCTGGCCTTTGCCAACAGTAATGGTCACTGTTACCATCTCCCACCTAAAATGTAAATGCCGAAACAACTTATCAACAATCTATTTTTTCCTATACAAAATTAATGCCCACCCTTTTTTAGCTTAGCTATAATTTACTGATAGTTCAACTTAGACTTTGTAATATTGAGAAACTAATGTCCTAATTATGAACAAGTTTTTAGTAAAAATGAAAGCTGCATTTACTATTTGAGGAAACTCAAAGTTGCAGGTGAAAAACAGAGGAAAGTAGAAAAGAAACCTCTCCGTATAGAACATTGGGTTGAGGATGAGCTTTGATGAAGTAGTCAGTGCCCCACTTGACAGCATCCATGGCGTGGCCAAGCTCACCACTTGCAGCCATTTGCTTTCCATACTCAATGATGCTCCACGACAACATTGTAACGGTGAATGCCATGGGCAATCCGAACTTCACATTGTCCCCTGCATCATAGTACCCACCAACTAGATCCACCTGCAATTTGATAAAAAAGAATTACAAAAAGCAAGACATAAGAATTAAGACTGGTCATTTCGGATTTGTTGGTTAATGTAAAAGGAATTACATAATGGGACTTGTAACTGGAAATGAGAAAAACATACCCCGATAGCCTTGCCGTCTTGCAAACCAGAGTGGCTTCTCCATGTTACTCTCTGGTTGTGGGGAAGATAACCAGATCTCTGAGCTTCAAAGAAGAGAATGCTCTTACTCAGAGCTTGGCCATAGTCATGACCACCCAAAGCTAATCGAAACCACAAAAGGAGAAGCAGAGGACACAGAGGAATGATTTTCCCAAGCTTTTCCATGTCAACAATATTATGAACTTAACAACACAGAGAAGTTGGTTATGCCTTCAGTTTGAGTGTCTCCTCACTAATTAGAGAGGAAATGACAATGCTATTAAGATTGAGCAGCCCGAACTTGGAATCCTTAGGCAAAGGCAAAAGAAGCTCCAAGAGGGCGAGAGAGAGATGGGGGATTGGGAAAGTGAGGAGCTCAAGGCTTCTATATATCAAGGAGGGAAAGGAAGGTATCAAGGAACCCAGAAAATTGACAGTGAATTAAATTAAATCAAATAAAATATCGTTTTATTGAAGTGGCTGAAAACGGTTGAGAAAGGAACAATATCATGTGCCCTCACAGGAAGGAGGTCGGTGCTGATTTAATTATTTGCCGAAATAAAATTTACTGCTCTCAGAAAACTGAAAAAAAAAAAAAAAAAGTTCTGACTTATTTAATGGAGATTGAGCCAGGACAGGGTCATTTCCACTTTTAGCAGCCATGGTGGGAGCACTATTGAAAGCTAGTCACAACCGAAACTGCAAAGTGAGCTGCGGTAGAACGTAAAGAGTCAAAAATGCTTTTGGAGAGAAACTGTCTGTCTGCTGACTTCCGGGGTCCCACACAGTCAGATGACAATAAAGCCCCCCAGGCATTTCTACTGTGCCCCAGGAAAAAGTAATGTGCAAAATATAATATGTCGGTGGAATGGGAATCCCATATCCTAGTTTTAGGTTTGAGAATTGAAGCGTCAAATCCTATAATGTGTCTCCCTCGGCATCTGGAAAATGCAAATGAAACAGACAATATCAAAGTAGCACATGTTAGTTGCTCCAAATTCCGTATTTTAAGATTGGAAAGTTCCTTAGTAATTCATATATCCATTTCTTTATATTCACTGGTGATTGACAGTGTGACAAGTGAGGTAAAATGTGCATTGAATTTCCCTGTTACCCGTTACCAAAAGAGCTTTCATTACAGTATCATACACACCCCACAACCTGGAATTTTTGTTCCCACTGACCACGAAGTAATATTTCTATGCATACATACTTCCAAAAGTGCCGAGATTTTGACTCTTGTGTTCAAATCACATGCATGTACACACTGTAATTCACTTTTGTTATCACATATATATTTTTTTATTTTAAATTAAAGTATGTATTTTTATTTAATTTATATAAAATTTTAAAAGTGAATTAAATAAACATAAATAGATTTTTAAATTTTATATTTTCAACATAAATAAATGATTAATAATCCGTGATTAACAAATACTCCTACTTTTTTTTTTCTTGCCTTACAAAATTAATTAAAGTAAGAGTCCAAGTATAAGATAGTTTCGACAAAGAAAAAAAAAGGGACACAAGAAGGAGAAACGTTTGTGAATCTAGTATTGAAACAATCATTAATTTGGCTAACAAGGAGATATATCTGAGTAGTAATTGCAAAATTAGCATGGGGGCAAGCAAGAAAACAAGTGAAAAAGAAAAGTACGTGCGGCACCTGATTCCTGGCATTCCCGACAACCCACACTCATCACGACGCCCACCGACACCTTACATTTCTGAAAAACTAGTTACCCGTACACAAGTTTTAAACACTTGTTATCTTAACTCCAGAAATGAACTCCTACATCCTCGGTCCCTTTTTTTTTTTTTTTGAAATTTTGGAAAATGAGACAAAGGAGCAAGAGTGCGGTCAAAAGAGTTGCCTCTATGTCCGTGAGAAAGCTTTATTTCCAACCGCAATCGACGCTGGAACAAGTCTCGCTCTCTCTGTCATTTTGTTTTGGTTTCTAAAAGTATTAATTTTTTTCATAGAGAAAAAACTAAAATTAGACACGTAACACATAGGCCAGAGAGACAAGTTCCCGCAATGAGTGAGTGACGCCGGTTTTGTGACGGCCACGGCGAGGCTTCACACCGTTTGACCAGCGGTTTTCTTAAATTTAATTATCTGCATGAAACTTGCAATTACAAGTAAAAACGGGCATTCAACTGCAACTGTGCAACCTTGTATTGAGAGGCAATAGAATTTAATTAACGATTAAGATAAGTTGGAATTAAGTTGCAATTAGATAATAGATAAAAGATCCATGCATGTTCGAATGATCCATAAAAGACGAGAGACTATGCTTCTTTACAAGTTAGTGGAAGTTTCGCTGTTTGCCGAATCCCTAACATTGGCCCTTAAATCAATCAAGTCTTTTTCATTCGTTGCCTTTTGCTTGAGTGCGTTAGGCTACCTTTTGAAATTTTGTACTCACATCACATTTTAATTCTACGTACGTACGTATGTGTTTTCCACAAACTCAAATCGATTCACATTGACTTTTTTTTTTTATGATAAAATTAGATTAGAGCCATCAAGAATTCAAAATTTAATAGGATAGCTTCACAGCTAACGTCAAGTAAATACCAAATGCTGGTCAACTTTGCTAATCAACTGCGTTAATTTTGCACAATTGCTCATATCCTTTTTGAATTGAACTTTTTTCTTGAACATGCTGCCAAACGTCAAATACCAAAGTCAGATTATATTCTACTTATAGCTATTGAAGATAAGAGTTTTATGTAATGGTCTTAATATATCTGGCAATATATGACTTCACTTTCATGCACAAACTCGATTAGGTTATCGTGTACTTGTTGTATATGAACTTGAAATTAATGGAACCTGGCCAGCGAAACGTTTCTATTACGTACACTAATAATGTTTTCTTGCCAAATTGTTCACCTTAAATTGCAGAGATATTTGAATAAAGTAGCACCGTATATATGAATCATACGCGCGAGTGATCAACTAGAGGAAATTCTTGCAACAGTTATAGAGTTTGCATCTCTGATGGCTAATTCATTTTGGCAGTGTGTGTATTTACATATTTACTCAGAGACAATTGAAGACTTGAGGATCATTTGGAAAGGATCCCGGAATTGACAAGGTCCGCGCTTAATGTAAATCCAAAGATAAAGATGTCAAAGTCTAGATCGTTGTTATTATTATTTTGTTTCAGGAACAAAAAATAAATAAAATTATATATTGGAGTCATGATAAAATCATGGAAATAGGAATATACATAAATAGGTGTCAGAATATATAATCATTACATAATAAATTATAGTAAAACTGTAATTCCAAATCTAAACGCAACCATAATATTGTATTTGAGGAAAACTTGTCCTATAAGTTTCTTTCTTGTTTTCCCTTTCACACCTTTGAATGACCATTTTTCCAAGTTTCATATTAAACTTGTTGATACATGATCATAGTCAAGAAAGTAGAAAATACTATTATTGGAAGCAAAAGTAATGAATTCATTAGGAGTGGGTAGGAGTGGGAGTGGGTGAGTAAATGAGATATAGAGAAGAAAGAAATTTGCGGGATATTGGATTTAGGAAAAAAAATAAAATCGAAAATTATTGAGTTCTTATTTTGGGAATTGGGCGGGTGATGTTAATTTAAAGATTGGATTACGTGGGGTAGGGTGGTTGAGATATGAAAATTTTGAGTGGGATTGATGAATTGATTTGTTAGATGGTGGGCAGAGGGCATGGGTGACCATATTGATGAAGGGAAAAGGGTTGATATCATGTGAGTGGCTATTTGGTTGGGTAATAAAAATGTAATTTGCTTCACATTTCTCTTGCAACAACACAATGAATATGAAAAAGTGACAGATGATAGGCATGCATGAAAAAGTGAGCTTTCTTTTTCTCATGCGTCTTATGCTTTTATAAGAGTAATCCTACATCAAATTTTGAAACAAATTAACTCTGGCATGTCTTTCTTTCAAGTTATGTTTTCATCGTTTTCCAGAACTTTTTTTACTTTTATTTTAATTAAGAGAAAACTAAATAGATGGGAATATAGAAATTCTGTGGGCCCATCATCTGAAGGAGGAATTGAGTAGTTTGTGAAGACACATGGACCTAAATAGATCTTGAAGGATTCGAAAATACAAATGATACTAGTTGGGGGCTTTTACACTGTCCCTCAGTTTTATTTTCTATGTCCAAACACGTCCTAATTTCCCCCTCAACTCATCGTTTTACTCCTCTTCTGCCCGATCAGACCAATTGTAAAATTCCAAGGCAACTTCTACTCAAATAAAGATAAAGGATAACATTATGTTTTGGCCTCATTGGTGTGCTCATCGCATCACAATTTAACACTTCCCTTTTGAATCCTTAATATTATGGTTGTACTTCGGATGAAGTTAGAGAAATTTTTTTTGAAAGTATTGAAATATGAGCATTTCAATGAAAATATTTTAAATTTTAATGAAATTTTTCCAGGAAAAAAAAAAGTTTAAAATGGTAAGAAAATTTATAAACTTCTTTGACCTTAGGATAGTTTTTACTTTTAGTCACCTAAAAGCTAAATCAACCTTCGTACCTAGTTATAATTATAATAAAATCATTATTGCATCTTTTATTTTACTTATGTGCCCTTTTTAAAACCGGCGCATGGTAAACGCCCATTAGCAAATGAAAATTCAATTTATGAGGCCATGAAAGAGTAACATATATACGACAAAAATGCGGTGCAGAGGGCCAAATGACTTCCTTTTTAAATTTGAGATAACTTGCATCGTATCAATTATATTTGTGAGTGTGGGCCAGCTTATCACCATTACATCCATGTTATTTTGTTGCTAATGATAATAGACTTTGCCTGTTGTCTTTCTCATTATTTATTGACTGTGGCTCCCAAAAATCAAACATTATAATTTTCTTGCTTTTTCTCCCTTGTATGATTATATCAAAATCCGTAAATTAAGGTAATTATATCAAAATGCTCGTGTAGAGGAAGTTAAAACATTTGCCGTTTGCCACCTTTTCTTAATTAAAAATGCATGCGGCTACCTCCCTCTTAAAATAATTCAAACCAAATTCCACTCCTAAATAATGGGATAATTACGGCGTAATTTGCTCCGATTCTGTCCCATAACTGCCATCAATACTTTGCGTTCTGTGATTATTGGTGTAAAGCATAAAGTTGATCTAGATATTATGAAAGACCCATTGATTGGTTAATTTGTTGATTAAGTCAGTGTCAGTTGCCATGACAGAGGTTAAGGCAGAATACATTAAACATCGACCACAGTATTCTTGCTGCAAGATACTTCTTCTTAACAACAACGATGAGAACGTCGTCATTAATTAATTGTCGTTTTTCCTATGAAAACGATCTCCTTCTGGTTTACTCAAGAATTTAACACACTGCTACTCTTCTCCATATCAATAACTTATAATCTCTGCGACTTTCTTTTTGTGAATGCATTGGATCAGAGCTTTCCATTATTAAAATATAAATTGTGTCAAAAAGAAAAAGAAGAAAGAGCAATGTACATGAGTGGCAATGAGACCCACACATTTTTTGTGCTTGGAATTTGTTTACAACTTTTGCTCTTTTTTCTGATTGCACTAATATGATACCATTAAGATGCCATTGCAGAGATGACTGGCATGTAATGTGAGCAGTGAGCACTCGATATTGAAACCGAATCTTCAAAAGCCGACACCAAAATCCTAACTTCCTTAGGTTCCACTAACCGTATAATGGATATTTGGTCCCCAGAGTACAATCCTACATCTAATTCAATCAGCTTTTTTCTTCTGTGTGCCAGTTATGAGACTACTATCATAATACTGTATGGGGATCGTAGTGAGCGGTCAAAAGTGTAGGATATTGTAATGAAGCAGTAGATAGTTAATTAGTAGACAAAAATATTAAGAAAATAGAGGAGAATACCAGAAGAATGTCATGCTGCCCTCCGCATTTCACGTTGATGCCGACAGTGAAAATAACCAATCGCCATCAACGGTGATCTCATCTCCAGTGATTCAGGGGACACCATAAACGTGGCCCAACCACATTCCTCAATTACTTGATCCTCATGTGAGACCTCGTGCGCTCTGCTGGCTGGGGGCCGCCACGTGATCTTAGTCTGAAGCCGCTCTCTCCACGTGCAGCGTCTTTGTTGCTGAACATTGCATATTGACACGTCGCCACCATAGTAGCAAACCTTCACATGCTGATGCTGCTGGCTCCATCGGAAGCATTGAGGGGTCAACACTTGAATTCGCTGCACAAAAAATGGATTTCAATTACCACTATTGTCACGGTCCTGCAAGCTCAATTATCGAAACATGGGGCGTTTAGATTTGTTATGACTCTTTGCTTGATATTTAATTACTTAATATCTGAGAATAAATTAACCAATTGATCATATATTATCTAAGTTTTAAAAATAATAAATAACACTTATAAGTTTATAATACATCGAATCAATTATAAACAACAAATCATATAGAGTACATAACAATTCAATCACATAAAAGGCAATCAAGTTATTCACAAAGACATTCAAGATGTGTTCATACAATTCTAACAATACGGATGTATGCGATAAAAAATAAAGAAATTTTGTGGAACGATATTTGATTGAAGAGGAGTTATTTTTTTTATTCACATATAAGAGTCTTGATTACAAACTCCCGAGCATGTAGGGAAGGCTATGGCTACACACTTGATTCCCTAGACAAGTGTCTCGATATCCACCTCAAGTCACCAGACACTTACCCCCTAAAGAGTATACTGGGCTAAATTCCTATTGGCAGAAGTAGACATGCTTTTTCCCAATTGACATAAGGACTTTTCTCACAACTTTTAGGGGTTCTAAAGCGCTGTGATACATCAACGCGAAGATAAAAATCTAAGGATTACGACCATGTACTTTCCTACTCATACTGGACAAGTTACCTTTGTCAAAATTATACAAACGCCCTCAAAATAAGGAAAAATTGAAAAAATAATCTACATGAGCATTTTCCTCCAAATTCGCACCACGTGATTTTCTCTTCATGCTTAATTTTTGTGCCAAGTTTTGTCCAAATCTGAGCATGTTTGCCTTGCTGAATTTGGTCACAAGTCCCTAATTGTGACATTCTCTCTCACTTAAAAATGTTGATGTCCTCATTGACGACACAATTTGACACAACATCAACAGAATCTTCAGTCAGCTTCGCCTGAGCTCCTCTCTCAACTTCTTTTCTACTTGTCTCTTTGCACTTCTCCAATCCCTATCTTCAACACTTTAGTCTGACACTGCTCCTTGAAAGTCTTCGATCTGCTCTTCTCTAGCTCTTCTTAGGCTTTCTCCAACTTGTCTCTCTGACTTATTGTTAATGATGAAAGTGAGCTGTCTCTATAACTCTTGAGTTGATTGTCTTCATAGCTGAGTAGTAGCTTGGCATAAAGGTTGTGCTTACTACCGACGGGCCCCACATCCAATGTCTTATACCATCAATGTAAGAAACGTGAGTCTCATGCTTTGATCGGGTTAAAGTATCACCTCTAGTCGATAAAACATGGCCTCCTTGCAAGTTCCATTCCTTGCTCACAAGTCTGCTCGCGTTGTTTACTTCAGCAATCCATTATACTTCACTGCTACTCTACTACTCCAACAATACCACTTTTCGAACATGAACTCAACACCTGCTTGGTGCTTTTACAAACACTTAAACATGATACCTCAATGGTATCCCCCTACCACTGTTGATAGGGTTGAATAAAGAATTATCTATCACTCTTGTTCTAGCTTTCCACCTGTTCGTGCTCTTGAAGGCTATTGCCACAAGCTCCTTTTGTAACTGAACACTAGCACTCTCAAAGCAAAGTGAGCTATTGCCGCAAGTTGTCCTCGCGACTAAGTGAAAGGTTTTGCATGCAAGAATTTCACAGTTAAATATAATAAAATATAGGTGTAAGGCAGTTACTTCTCAAACACACTACGCCCTCTGGCTTCTCGATGAACTCCTCCTTAAAAGGATTTGCCTGCTTTACACATCTCTCCTGATGTGCCTCATCCACTACCTCCTTTGCTCCCGTGCAGGGTGGTACCCTCGAACTCGCACGGCTCCTTGTGTGAATAGATCCCCGACAAGGAAAAGACCTACCACGTTTTGTCGCCATCTTATTACTCTTGGGAGTCTAGGTATCATATTGCACAAATCCTATCGCAAGACTTTACCTCCCTATCAAGATCTTCATCACTACCCTCATCTTCTCGTTCCCCTTTTGCTTGAAGTTTAACTTGTAAGGCATTCAAGGCAGCTTTACGTAGACATTCTGCCACTCTATGAGGTCTTTTGCACAAGAAATGGGCTAGGATCTTGGACTTCCTTTTGTTTGTGAATGCTTGGGATGACCATGAATTTTGTGAATAAGACAAGGCTCTTCCTCTCCCACTCTTGGAATTGCTACTCTTGCCCCGACTGGTTGCCATCAGTAGAATTTGATCCCTTTCCATTGGATTTCTTTTGAGGAAAGCCAATGTCATAGTTTGACAAACGTTCAACAGCGGTCACCACTTTTGAGAGGCTCTCAACTCTCCTCCTTTGGAGTTCCATGGTCGCTTCACGCGATAGACCCTCCATGAAACAAAATAACTTATCCTTTTCAATCATATCCTTGATATCTAACATAATAGTCATGAACACCTTCACGTAGTCCTGCACAGATCCTATTTGTAACACCAGAAAAATTTAGGAAAATAAAAAGAAAAATTTAAAATAAAAATTTAAAATTTACAGGGACTAAACTGAAAAATCGACAAGGACTGAACTAAAAAGTTTTATTTTCGGGTGGGGTAATTTTTGAAATAGTGCAAAGTATGAGGGCCCAAAGTGAAAATTTGGCCTATGACCGGCCCAGCTGATTTCTGGTTTACTGCGGGGCTAATATTTTTTTCCCTCTTCTGGATTTTTTGGGAAGCAACCCCCCGGCCCCCTCCTTCTTCCCTTCTCCTCTCTTCTCACGGCTACGGCCGCCAGCAATTCTGAAAATCTCTTAAAGCTCTTCCACTGTCGGAGCAAAACCGACCTCTTCCCAAAGTTTTGGCATGCTGTTGGAGTTCCGTGGAAGCTCACCACCTCTCTTCGGCATGGTGGTTTGACAAGGGACGGACGGAGCGGTTTGGCCATGGCAGCCATGGCCGTTGGTCGGCTTCTTCCTCACGATGGCCATCCCTTTTCCTTCTTTACGGTATATTTATGAGGTGAGAAAAACTTGTAACAATTGGGTTTCGTCTTCTTTCTCCTCCTCTTAGCTGGTTCGGCCAGCTTGCTTGTGTGGGCCACCGCCGGCGTTCCGGCCGGCGGCGAGCTAAGGATAGGGCCTTTGAGACCCAATGAGTAATCCTAGAATAAAAGTTTTATCCCGTAGTACTTGAATTGATTGTTATCAAGAAATTTATGTAATTAGTTAAAAATGGGTAGTTGATAAAAAGGGGAAATTTTTAGTAAGTTGATTCAGATATGCTTGAATAAAGTATAACTTTATTTTGTTTGATGTTTCTTCAAGTTATAGAATCTAAATATAAGATAAGAGTCTATGTTGCTTGTATATGATTATTCGGGTTGCTATATTTTGGTTGAATCACTTTTGGTTGCTATTTGGTTCCTTGTATGTTGTATAAGTTGTAATCGTGTATCAATCTTGAATTATGGGTTTGCTGAATAAATTATAATTGTTAGTGGTTGGACAAGTTTTGGTTACTGTCTGAATGGTGATTTGTTGTTTGCTGTATAAAATGTTGATTTGTTGTATTGTGTTAAAAAGTAATTTTATTAAGTAAGTAATAACATAGTAATTTCAATAAATTATAATACCAATGATGAGTTTATTCTGAGGTATTCTCTCTTTCTATACATACATATATGTACTATATACTTCTATACTAACAAATATGAAAATTGGATTCCCTGGAAACCTAATGGTAATCAGGTAATATCTGTAACAACCTTTACGGCTGGGTAATACCAAAAGAATAGCCAATATGGCTGGGAAATACAGTGAATAGCCAGAAAAGCAATAAAAGCCCAAGGGGTGGTAACGAAAAATATTGAAAATGCCATGATCACCAGTAAGAGTTTCCTTGGAATCCAGGCGTTAATATCTATTGTATAATGTATTTAACATAATTAACTCCACTAAGAATCCAGTGGTAATTTCTGGGTAACCCGCAAGTGCACCCGTGTAATATCTGTTCTATGGGAGCAATAAGGGGGTGATCTGAACTGGTGTAATACGGTTGGATATGGAGATCTGTTCTGGTTCCCTAATTGAATCCCTTTGGTT
>JANHAO010014270.1:0-15412 GCA_026873985.1 Saraca asoca | reverse complement strand
ACTAAATCCCAAATACATCTTAACTCAGCTGGAATTAATTCATTTAAGCTCTTAAAATGCTAAGTATGAGGACAAATAGATGTGTTAAATATTGTGTTATCATTACTCAAAAGTGGGATGAATATGTCATATCACTATTGATCTCACCTATAATCCTTAGCACTTTTCATAAATAAAGCGAAAAGCATGTTAGCTTGTTAGCTATTTGAATGTTTTTCCTTTTAACAAACAATTATATATCATTTGATTATGATTTCATTACAGCGAAATAGACTAAATCTACAAGATTTGGGCTCTAAAACTTTAAGAAATTTGCATGGGTTCTTAAAGTGAACAGTGACATGAACAATAACTTTTAACTTAAAAAATTCATAACTTGCATTATACTCAATGAATCAACATGATTTTAATATCAAAATGTAAAGGAATAAGAGAAGATTCAATAGTAAAAATTTAAGAAAATAATAAGAAGAGTTAGTGATCTTACTTGATGAGAGAGAGTGAAGGTAGATAGATGAAGCTAAACTTGAGAAGAAAAACTGGCATGAGTTGTATAATCTGAGAAGCCAAAGAAAAAAGAAGAAGTGCCAGCTAGGGGAAGGGCATAATAGGGAAGATTAGGTCAACTTCCTAATAACTATCAGTTGATCATTTCCCTTTTTAGTAATTTTCCTTTTTCTTTCATTTTGAACTCAAATTTAACGCACTTACCAATCACTAATAACTATGAAATTTTAATACAAATTAGGCAAATTAAATACCTTTGTAATAGCTCTAATTTTGTGCTCATTTTGATACTTGTAACCATAGTTTTGATATTTTCAAAGTTTTTTGAAAATTAAATCTAAAAAATATGAATTTTGTTCTTTGAACATTCATGATAGTAGTTTGATCTCTGGAATATTTCTAAAATTTTATATAGTCTATTTCTACTATATTTAGGTCTCTAGTGGCTCCAAATTTATGGTTTCAAATTTCTTAAAAATTTTGATTTCCCCCATTTTTTGGATTTTAAAGATATTTTATTGTCAAAATTGATTTTAGAAAATTTAGTGGTGGACAATGGTCAAATAATAGCAAGTGGTGTCTGACAATGGTTAACAATGATAGGTGGTGGTGGCTAGTGGTCAAGGTTATTGGTGGTGGTGGTTAACAGTGGTAGGTAATGGTGGATAGTGGTTAATGTCAATAGATAATGGTGAACAATAGTCAATGGTGGAAGGTAATGGTAAATGGTGATCAATGGTAATAGTGGTGGTGAATGGTGGTCAACGGCTATAAGTGATAGCAAGTAGTGGTTAACATTGGTAGTGATATTAAGCAGTTTATCAATAGTGAAAGGTGGTGGTAGGTGGTTGTCAATAGTGGTAATAGTGTTAGGTAGTAGTTAGTGATAGAAGGTGGTGGTAGGTGATAGTCAATGGTGATAGTAGTGGTGGATAGTGGTTAACAATGGAAAGTGATAGTGGGTGATGGTCAATAGTGGTAGTAGTTGTGGGTAGTGGTTAATAGCAAAAGGTGGTAAGTGATGGTCAACGGTGATAGAGGTGGTGGTTAATGGTGGAAGGTGGTGGTGGGTGGTGATCAATGGTGGTATGTGATAGTGGACAGTGGTTAATGGTAAAAAGTGGTGATAGGTGATAGTCAGTAGTGAAAAATAGTGACGGGTGGTGATCAATAGTGACGGGTGGTGGTATTGGTAGTGGGTGTTGGGTGGTGGTAAAAGAAAGAAAGAGAGAAAAATGATTTTTTTTTTTGTTTCTAGAGGTTAATGTAATCTATTATCTTAGGGAAGTGTTTTAATTGGGAGAAATTCATTAAGGTTAAGTAATGAGAACATGTTACACTACATGTGAACTAAACACTTTGTAAAGGAATTAGTTTTTTAATTTCGTTACTTGTTCCCTAAAATTTTCTAACCAGACACCTTTTAGTAAGAACAACTAATTCTCTTCTATCTTTTCATTAATTAAAATGTTTGATGTCTATTCTTAAAGTTCACACTTTCCTCGTAACATAGTAATATAATCTCGTGACTTCAAATTTATCTACTTTTAAGGGTGTTAAATAGATGGATTAGATTAAAACCTACGTGGATCTTTTTTAAACATGTTCGCTTTTAACTAGGTCAGTAGACCTTTGGTCCAGTCTGTGGGTTAGCTCTTTTTTTTGCTTAGATTTAAAATAATTATTTTTTTAGTAGTCTAATTGATTTGATTTCAAATAAAAAAACACTTGTTTAATAACAAAATAAAATCAATAACCATTACAAAAAAAAAAGCTAAATTTTAATGACCTAATACAACAAAAGTATGTTCAAATAGCAAATTAAACAAGTTTTAATAAGTCATGTAGCATAGCAAACTTATAACATCATAAAAGATTCATAAGGGAACATCTAAACATCAAGTCCAAGTCATTTTTTTATGGTGAGAAAAATGTCCTAAAATCCCATATTTATCAACATCCAATTGAAATTGACATCTACAAGCAATACATCTTACATTTTCATCTCCATTCTCCTTTATAATCTTTTGGAAATAATTTTAAACTTGAAAACAACATGGCCATTTCCATTGTTAACTTTTTGAACGTCCATTGATAAATCTAAATAAGTAAAAAAGAATCACACTAACATGCCAAATGATTAAATAAATCATCATTCCAAAATTTCAAAGGAAATTATATATGCAACCAAATCAACAATTATGAACTTATGATTAAAAATATCAATTATTAATCAATTAACTTCTCTAACTTCTTTATCTATCACCGATATTAGAATCATTTGAATCCTTTATAGAGCCATTTTCATCTTCCTTATGTTCTTCCTAACTTATAAAATTTGAGATTATTAAATTTTCAATGGACTATTTATCACTAGAAAAAAATGCTCTTAAACTTAAAAACATTATCACTAGGTGTGAAACCATGAAGCCAACTATGTTTATAAATGATAATTTGAACTTTTCTAGGAAGAAGATGACTACTATACTTGTTTAATACGTATCGTCCAATATTAAAAGATGATTCAAAAGCCATAGTAGTTATAGTTATGGATATACTCATAAAATCACTAGTCATATTAGCTAAAATGGGAAACCTAATATTATGATTCTTTCACCATTTCAAGGCATTTAAATCTTTATTAAGAGAAAATTCAAGTTTTGGCATCCAAATATGCATTCAATTGAGACTTTGAACTTAAAATAGCATCATCCTGTCATCCATTAAAAAAGGGTTGCCCCCTCAACAAAGCATGGATAAAGTTGAGCGAAAAAATCTTGATTCAAGATAAATTCACGAGGAAGTGGAATCTTTTTAGGATCTACTCACAACATTTAGAAATTGATTAATTAGTAAAGGTACATGCACTTGATGCCTTGCACAAGAAATAGACCCAAGTCTTAGTAGTCCTACTAAATGGTGATTCAACATGGATTCTACATCTTGGAACCAAGCCAATTTCATAATAGTTTTGTGAGAATGAAACCAATTGGAAAAAAGCAATAAGGTTGTGAAAAAAGTCCACACCAACTTATACATTTCATACAATAAACAAAGAATAAAGATAAAAAAATTAATTTTAAGAATTGCCCATATTAAAATATAGCATACAAGGTATAAGGGTTTTAAAAACTTACACATAAATTTGTATTAGAACCCGATGGAATTAAAGAGTTTATAAAAATTTAGCTTTATTGATTTTGAGTATATGATCTATGATAAACACAACTTATATCTCTTCTATGCTTAATCTTTTTTCATGTTTATGTATTTAACTGGATACTTGTGATTGGTTTTATAATTTGGTTAATTTTTGTGCTTAATTGATTAATTCAATAATTTGTACTATTTTAGATTTTTAGGCATATCTTAAGGACAATGTAAAATTTAAGTGTGTGCGTGTGTGGGGGAGGGGGAAGATTTTAGTATTGTTTTGGTTTGCTTTTTTTAAAAAAAAAAAATAAGAAAGAAGGTTTTTTTTTTTTTTGGTTTCTTTTGTTCATTTAAGTGTTCTTCAATGGTGATGACTTTGTTTATGCCTTGAGTAAGTTACAATTGATTTTGATGGTTGCATAGCATAATTAAATAAATTATCTTGCCTCTAGATCCTTGAATTTGATTGGCATACTGATGAAGTTTGAAATGTTTATAGATTGATTTTGGTAAACATATAGCCTGTGAGATTTTAAGTCATTACTAATCATTTTTGTTAGGTTCTTCTTCTTTTTTGTGAGTAAATTTCTTCTATGAAATTGTCATTCTAGAACTTATTTTAAATTTTTTTGAGATTGTATTGACATATGCATGTATGAATATGATTAAGGCATTCTTTAATTGAGCCACTTTTGACCTTTTAGCCAATCTTGCAATATATTATTGTTAAGTCCTTTTGAGTCTAATTAACATTTTTCTTGTTATGTAACCCATTGAAAAGCCAAACTTTAAATGTCTTTACCTTTTCTTAACCATAGGGATTAGTAAAGCATTTAATTCATTTGTAGCATGAGTTTTTGAGCAAGTGTGGGGGTGTGCTAATTGTTTAGTGAAAAAGTAAATGTGATTCATTACAATAATCAAGAAAAGAAAAAAAAGAAATAAAAGAGAGAGAGAGAGAGAGAGAGAGAGAGAGACAAGAGCTCAATGCAATTAAAGAGAAAGAAAGCAAGAAAAAGTTGAACTTGAAGGAAAAAGAAATTTTCCAAAAGAAAGAGCTCAATATAAAAAAAAGTGAAAAGGGAAGAAAATGAAAGAGATAAAGAGAACTGATAAATATGAAAATTTGTGATATAAATTTTTATTTTAGTTGCTTATTTGCTTGTTTGAATCCATGCCACAATACTTTATTAGTCTTTTTGGTTTTGCTTCCTTGGCCACATTATAACCTTTGAAAAGTCATTCTGATTTGTATTATGCATGTGATTTGAGTAATGGAGATTAGATGATAAGCAAGCTTATAGTAGTGCATTTTCATGGATTAAAATTAAGTGAGACACTTGCCCATCTTAAACACTAAGTTGGAAGGTTTAACCTGTGAGGGTCTACCAAATTAATTTACTTGCCTTTTGAATAAAATTACTCTGCTAGTTGATTTTAAGTTTGGAGTTATTAAGAATGTACTTTATGAGATGCTATGTTCTCTAAAATTTTGATTGTTTCCTTACTTTTGGCTTCACATTCTCATCATTGCTAAAGGGGTAGTGCTAAAGTCTTTGTTTTAAGTTTAGTTTAGTTTTATTTTAGTGTCCTTCTCGAGAATGCACAAGAGCTAAGTGTTAAGAATTTGATAAACAAAATTAATACACATTTTATATCTCTTCTATACTTAGTCTTTTTTCATGTTTATGTGCTTAACTTGATACTTATGATTGATTTTGTAGTTTGATTAGTTTTTGTGCTTAATTGGATTAATTCGATAATTTAACACATTTTTAGGTTTTTAGGTGTATATTGAGTTATAAATTTTAGTTTTAGGTGATTTTTATGTATCTGAGAAGCTAAGAGAATGTTCTAAAAATGCCATAAAGGGTTTAAAGCCCAATTCAGCTGTTTTGAAGGTCAAATTAAGCCTAGGAGCTGAAATAAAGTGCTGACCTTTAACTAGTTTTAATATTTTGATCATAATCCGAGTTCTAGTCTTTATTGCAAACCCAAGCCCACAAGATATGTAAAATATATCCCCACAACTTTTATAAAAGCCTTGAGGTGAAACTACACCATTTTCATAAGGTTCAAGGTTATGGATCTTAGGGACAAATCTTGTTATGGGTTAGATTGCTTTATAAGATTGTCCTAATTTTTAGCCCACAAGTTGAGGTAGGAGTCAAATTTTTGAGAAAGGTCAAGGTTATTAAATTGCTAAGAGATAAAGCTACAATTCCTATGAAGAGATCCATTTCCAATTATGCCTTCTTCTAGCCCTAATCAATGCCTTAAGCAGAGGTAGTGTGATGAGCTCATATAAAAACTTAATTGAGACCTAATTGTAATCATTCTTTCATTCTTTTGTAATTCTCTATTTTTTAAAGAGGAACATCAACCTCTTTTAAGTATTCTCTTCTTTTTTATTTTAATTTTAATGTATAGCTAAACTTCTTATTTAATCTAAGGAAAATTCTACATCAATTCTTTTGTTAATTGTCAAACTTGCTTCTACTTTTAATTTATTCCTAATTTGATTCTCTATTTTAATGTTAATAATTACCTTGGATGATTGATTAATTGGAGCCTCTTAATTGATTGCTCATTATAATTAATAGCTTGCTAAATTTCTACAATCAATGTTGTTTATAACTGTTTGGCTTGATTAGCAATATTTTTTTATTGTGCACTAGTATGAGTCAATTATCCTAGAAAATTAGGGGTAATTATTGGATTTTCTCCTAAGGTCAATTGATTAATAAGTCTTGGCATTTTTGGGTCTTAATGATATTGATAAATTGGTTGAGGTGCTGGGCTTCAATCAATTTAACAGTAAGGATTAATTGGGTATTAGGCTTGATTAGCCAATTTAGAGAAGAATTAGCAAGAATTAATTACATGTTGGGCTTAATTAGATTCTTGACTAAGTACTCAAAGAGGAAATGAAATATTTATATTAATGATCAATCACAGAATTGATTGCAACAATCCTTTGGATTAAAGTTTGTTTCCTTAGATTTTCCCTTTTTCCTCTAATTTTGTTTGCCTATGTTAATACTATTTGTTTAAATTCAGTTCCTACATAGTTAATCACAAACCCCCATGTTTACAATTGTTAATACATTGAAATTAATCTCTAGTCTCTATGGTTTAACCTAGACTTACCCTTACTATAAGTTAAAGTAATTTAATATTATTTTTGTCAGTCCCAACAACCATCAATAAACTAGAAAAATTCTTTGCATATTCTTCATAAAGTATAAATAGCTTATTTTTCACCACAAGTCAAACATTATACTCACCCTAATACTTGTCAGAGTTCTTCTTTATATGAAAAGTCATATCTTTTAACACCCCATCTTTTCCATTCAAATGATCTTAAAGAAGTAACTTAATTTTCCAAACTTGGGTAAAATATAAGTTGGTGGTTGGATAACTAATACCAGATATCAAGTTCATGTCATCATAAAATAGCTTAAAAAATTCACATATTTTCTCTTCCTTCTTCTACTTTTCATTTGATGGACAATACTTATAATTCAAGTCATTTAAGCAAGTATAACAAATGCACACTTATGCTTTGAGGTGCTTTTAAGTATTAAATAAGTAGAGTTCTATCAAATGGGCACATTTAAGACCAAATAGGCATATGTACCAGGTTTGGTCTTTTCACACACTTTTCAAAACTTCTCATTCTAGCCTTCAAATTCTTCACATATTTAGTACTTTCTCTAGTTTTTTTCATTAGCGGTAGAAGTTACTTTTATCCTTTTTGAATAATCAAATTTAAGATGTGAGCACATCTAATGTGAAAAAAATTCACCATCATAAAGCAAGCTCTCTTACAAACAAAGTTGATATTTTACATTAGGTTGCTTGTTATCATTAGAGGAAGCATTGTCCAAGGTCAAAGAAAAGATTTTCTTGTTTATTCCCTAATCATTTAAGATTTTCAATCTAAATAAAAATAATAAACAATCAAGCAAAGATACCCCTCATTAGGACAAGCAGTCCATAAATCATCAGTGAGACACATTCTACTATGAATTAGTACTAATTATACTTTCAACTTTTATTTATTTTCCAAATTAAATTTCCATAGATCTGACATAGGAATAAGACAAGAAATAAACTTCATCTCATGGTTAAAAACTTCCACATACTCCTTACTCTATTATATTCTACATTATAGGAAATAGAGGTCATGCTTTATAATTATCATGGTTACTAATTCCTCATAAACTTTTTGATCAATTATTTTACTTTTCAATCTTTTTTAATGATCAATTATCATTTTGAAAATATTTTGTTGTCTCATAACTTCTATCCCAAGACATTTCCCCATATAATGAGTAATAGTTAAGACGACATACTTATTACCACCCACCACATAAGTTTCCATACACCCTTTATATTTAGCACATGGTTTGTCATCATCACTTATACCCTGACTCTAAAAAAAGCCGCATATTTGAAGTATTTTTTCTAGATTTTTTTAGATTGAGTTTCAACTATTCCAGTGTCAAATTTAGCTTTGATGTCAGATTTATGCATGCTTTGATCAAGTATCTATTTAGAACTTGAATTAGGAGGTAAAGCTTCAAAACCTAGTTCATCTATATTTTCATTATGAATTTCTAAACCATCCACATCAACAACAACTGATCACCATGCTTAGATGTCATATGTTAACCTTAATCCAATTATATATTATAACTACACAATAAAATGTATGAAAACATAAAAGCCAAAACATATAATACACATACTCATAGTATCCCTTTACTCCTCAATGAGTAGTTAATCAAAAATTAATCAGTCATCAGATACCTAGAGTGCACCTTCTCTTTTCAGTCACTAACAAATCATTAAAAAAGAAGTAATGTCTTTTATGGGTTAAAATGTTTTACCTTCATATAAGCTTTAATTAACCTAGCAATACTTGACTTTAGATTAATTCACTTTCCATTCTCCAATTTTTCTAATTCAAAAATAAAGAATGAAAATTAATTAGTCAAAGATTCATAGTATATGTAAACTAGTAAATGAAACATTATATAATTGTAATCATGATGACTATGTTCCATTTGTGGCAATATTAAAGAAGAATGGAGTTAGATTAAACGTTGCTTATGCTGACTTACAAGTATTAAACTAGTAAAAGGGCTTTACAAATGCATTCATAGAGTCCTAACAATACATATGTTACTTTCCTACATAAGCTGTTTCAATAGAAAATTTTGTAATTATTGATTTTCTGTGCCTAATTTTGACAAATTTGAATCATGGAAAACCTTTTTTAATTAAAGTCGTATACTCTGGAGCATATATTTAGTTGTTTATTACAAATGTTGAATGCCACATGGGATGTTTGCTTACCAATTGTTAGTAAGAATACCCTCAATGTCTATTATCAAGGAAAAAATAATTTAAGCAAAAAAATTGATTAGCCATACTTCAATTACAAAAGAAAAAAAATTTAAGCAAATCAACTAAAAGGTTGGATAATAAAATATAATAATTTGAATTGAAAATTACATATATCCTAATTCATGAATTGAAAACTTATTGGTGAATGATAGTGGAGTGTAGGCAATGCTGTTGTGTGCTTAGTGCTCTGTCTGTTGAGATGACTCCAATTGTGGTTGATGTTTGGCTATGTGCTCACTAGCTGTGGTATAGAGAAGGAGAAACTATGATTATGACTGATTGTTCTCTTGATTCTTTTGGTGCTACTCTATTGGGTTGTGCCCAAATGTTAGCTACACTATAGTTCTTTGTTCCTTTATTTTCTCTTTTTTCTAATTATTTTCTTATTTTATTTCCTTTTTTTTAATTTTTTATTTGTAAAATTGATTGTTTAATTTTTGTTTTGAGTTTTTGCACAATTAGGACAATGTGGGATTTGGACTAAGTATTAAGTGGATTGGGTTGTCTTATGATAGGTTAAATGAGTGGATTGGGTTAGTAGATTAGTAAGTAAAGGCTTTATAGTTGTAATAGAAAAAAAAAGACTTGGTCCACAGGCCAACCCACATTTATAAGGTCTGGTTTGTTTAAATCGCAGTTCACTAGGCCTAGTCTGTTTAAGCCCATTTTGATATGAGCTGCCAAACATTCAATTTGGTCCATTCAAAAATTACAAGCTAGCCCATAAACTCAAGGCCGTTTGACACTTCTATCTAATTTGCCCTTTTCTCTACTTGTGAGGCTTATATGGTATAAAAAAAGAAAGCAACATATGAGCCAAATTACTATAACCATATTCTTGTACCTTGTTAGATATGTTTAAAAGTCTTAAGTATCATGTCCCAAGATCTTGCACATAACTTATATGAAAAAAATCATAAAAATTTATAGTTTTTATCATAAAATTGAGAAAGATATGGAATACAAGAAACTTATAATAGAGAGATTGCAAAAGAGGAATATAATTCCTTTTTCCTTTTTACTTCTAACCACACTCTATACAAGGACAGATAAACCCTATTTATAAGCCAAGAATTATAGGAAAAATCATACAAGTAAGTCCTATAACATTAAGTATGGCAATAGAGTATGAAGAGAAGGTTATGGGGGAATGTACAAGGAAGGAAAAGTAAATCATCTATTATTCACTGGATTTATAACAAAAGTGAACCATTCAATGGATTCATTACAAAGTGAACTATCCATTATTCAATGGATTCATAACACTCCCCCTTATATGTTCATATTTCATTAGTCAAACTACCTCATTAAAAACCTTGCTAGGAAAAACCAAGTGGATTCCTCCCCTTATATCAATGAAGATCTTCGGAATGATATAAGTCAATCTTATATCTTATTTGTTCAAAAGTTTTAGTTAACAATAATTTGATGAAGAGATTTTCTAGATAATACTTATAACACTCTATCTTGGAAAAACCTTATGAGGAAAAACCCTATGAGACATATAACCTTGGTCAAGGAAAAGAGTATAATGCGTATTTACTCATTTTCATCACAATATCACTTAAGATCTTTGAGCTGATGCATTCCAATATTATGAACTAACTTTTCAAGCATTATTGTAGGAAGTAAATAGCCAATTTGAGATTGAGCTTTGTGTGGATCAGATAAAAATCCTGTATCTGAATAATCAATTAGTTTTAATTTAGATTCATATAGATAAATAGTCTTATATCACTTATTCATTGATGATAATAAAATACATGTTCCACTACAATGCCTTCTATTTGGAAAAAGAATTATATCTTGATTACAGACTTACCAGGAAAGCTAAATTAATATGTGTATTATTAGCAAGATACATCAGTGCACCAATTACACTAAGATATGATATTTCAGGACCAAAAAGTTTATCGTTATTATCAAAAGGTCAAAAAAGGATCCTTATTAGCATCAAGTAATCAAACAACCATTAGGGTACTTAATGAATGTGTTTATTCGTGTAAAAATATTTTAGGACCTTTAGGATGTAATTTGATTTGATGAACAAATATTCTATTATTTAAATACTTGATCTATAAACCAAGACAAAAATTTTATCTTCCCAAGATTTTTCATTTGAAACTTTATTTTTATATATTCTTCTATCTTTGGAAGCTCATTATAGAGTTCTAATAATGTTCAAATCATCATATATAGGAATTATAATAAACTCATATTCCAAATTTCTTTATAAAAACACAAAGGTAGATATGATCTTTTTTATATCTTTCTTTTAACAAATATGCACTGAGATGATTGTAACACATTTGTTTATATTGCTTTAATCTATACAAAAATCTTTGTAATTTAATTAAATATATTTTTCTCAAAAATTCAAATTATATGCTTCAAACATCTTAAATCCTTTAAGGATTTTATACAATATCATTGTAATTCTTTTCACACATGTAAAAACATGAAACTAAATCCATTAAACATATATCAAGTTTTGATATATTGCTAAAAAAAAATTTGCACGCACTACATGCAAATATATATTTCTTATAGTTAATGACAACATTTATAAAATCCTTTGTATTATAAATCATACTTTATATTTTCAATTTCAATTTTCTTATTTTCTTGACACAATTATACATTTGTACCAAATGAGCTTCACATTTTCTAGGAGTTTCATTGGCTTAACACCTTCTGCGTGTTTCTTCACTTTGCAAGTAAAATTTAAATTTTATATTTATACCTAAATTGCATCTTTTCTCTTTGGCCAATAATCATATATTATAGATTTAAAATCTTTGCATTCTTTCATAATATATAATGCTACTTTGTATGAAAAATGATGTCAACAATTATTTCCCTCTTGGTTTCATCTTTCGCATTAGCAACACAATTAATTGGGATCTCTATTTCCATAAATTTTAGGTTCATGAGTTTCTTCAAAAAAGTTTGTTACTGATTATGTTTCAAATCTCTTCAAGAGCATTTGGCTCCTCCATAAAGTCATTTTGTTTATTTTCTCTTCCTCCTTTTTCTTTTGAAGACTCATGTATTTGCAAGCAATTAGTTTATCTTGCTTTAGGCATGCTTTAAACTCATTTACTACAGAATAAATAGATTGTCCAATTGAAACATCAATTCAAAATGGAGCATTGGCTCCTCAATAAAGTCATTTTGTTTATTTACTCTTCCTCTTTTTCTTTTGAGGACTTATGTATTTGCAACCAATTGGTTTATCTTGCTTTAGGCATGTTTTAAACTCATTTGCTATAGAATAAACAAATTGTCCAATTGAAACATCAATTCAAATTGTAGCATTTGTAGCTAATAATATTTAGTTTTTCTCTTTAGGTTAATAATCTATCTAGCAATTAATTTACTATATTTTGTAAATCAATGATCTTTTTAACTTCAGGTTTGTATTCACAACGCAAAATTAGTAGCTTTTTCATGACATGGTATCTTAATCTAATAATATGAAAACTACGCTCTTAATCAAATTCCTTATGCAAGTAATTTTGCAAACTCCAAGATGCAAGTTGATAATAAACATATGTGATCTTCTATATATACATATAATGATATCATAAATATTTAGATGGTCTACATGGTATAGAAAATATGAGATTTCATAACTTTAACAAGTGATAACTTGATAAGTACTTTGTTTTGAGAACAAGTAATCCATTATATTCATTAGATTGAAGAAGCTTTAGGTTCTCCAATAGATAACTACATGAATCTAAATGATTTTTTGCATCAATATTGATTTGGAATGGCCTGACTAGTCATGCCAAAAAGATAAGTGACCTTTTAGTCTACTATAACTTTATCTTAATTATATTTATATTGCATAATCTATATTGATTAAATCAAAATATAAGAAATATTGCACACAATATGAAAGAAACATAAATTTCAACAAGATTTCTCAATGCACAACAAGTACATGAGCAATTCTCATAATTACTCTTTATCATTCTTCCACTTTAGGTGATAAGATGTACTATTATAACTATTTTGATTGGAATATTTATTTGGGCTTATCTTCCATTACATTTACTCCAAGGATTAATATATAAAAATATACTACATATGTACTTTTGGCAATGGAATATTAAAATCTTTATTAACTATCATATTAACTTTAGGTTATACAATATCAAAATTTTATATAAACAAGACATTTACTTTGTGAAATTGAGTATCAAAATTCTTCTTACACTATCACATTTGCTTCAAGGAATAATTATAAGCTTTCATTACAACAAAAATGCTAATTTCTAACATTTGAAAACATCAGAAATCTATCAAAAATCAGTTGTTTCCAATGGATAGCAGACGTTGAAAAAATATTGGCTAAAAAGTTTTTTCAACATTCATAAACATTGGAAATTTCTAATGTCTTTTTTTATATCCACAAATGTTAGAAATTAGATGACATGGCAATGACACATGACATTTTCGACACTCAGATGTCGAAAAAATGGATAACACGTCATGCATATGACTTATTTCTAATGGATATGAACATTGGAAATGTATACATGGCACTTGCACATCATCATTTCTGAAAAAATGGATGACATGTCATTCGTATATTGGACTACTATCTCTAATTTTTTCAGAATTTTAAGGAAATAATAATATTTTATATAATTATTATCTTATTTATTTAAGCATTAATTTCATATTTTTTGGACATTAAAAATTTATTGTATGATTCTTACATATTATACTATTATATGTAATTTTTCTGGATTGATTTGATTCTTTTTACATATTTAAATATTTTCTGGATTATTATGTGTAATTTATAAAATTATGTAAGAATCAATTTTACTCATATTATGCCATGAAATTTTGAGCAATTATGTACTCACCTATCATGGAAATAGTTGCACAAAATTTTACTGAAATTAAATTTTAAAATTGTATCTAAGAGAGTGCCATATTAATAATATATATGCCCCATTAATGTAATATTATTAATATAGTTTGTCAGTAAACAATGTGAGTGTTAGGATTATTTATTATTTTTTAAAATTTTAAATACCCTATCAATGTTAGGTTTTAAGAATGTAGCATTCAATTCTTGTATTATATTATGAAACCTTAAATGCCATATTGGTATTGGGTTTCATATTGTAATACTATTTAGAATTACATAATTATTGAGGAAATATTATAACATACTACATTAAACATGTAATTTGAGAAATTTATGATAAATTTTATAAATTGTTATTTCCTTAATCTTTTGTTACTTATACTATTTGTTACCATGAAAATGGTAAATAAGACTAATTATGAGGACTGGATTAAGTAAAAGATATCCGAGCTGAATTACTAATATCATATTTGGTAATCATTAAATTTTGTATTTGGTATGTAGAGAGGAAAAGCTAAACATAGATTATGACTTTACTACTGCACAAGGGCTCTTTGTGGAAAATGGACATATTCTAATAGAGTATACTTGAGAGGAATGGTATATACTAAGGATAAGACTGTCATGAAAGGCATTGTTGACTCTCCAAATGCCAAAATGATTATAGATGCTATAGCTAATAAGTTTATAAAGTTTGATAAGGCTAAAAAGGATATTACCTCTCATTGCTAGGTAAAACTTTTAGGATGGTATAAGTGAAATTAGTGAGCATATGGTGGAACTAGTATTCTATTATAATCACTCATGGGCATAAAAGTGGATTTAAAAAATAGTCATTTGATTTAGCATGTTTTAGAGTCTCTTCTTATTCAAATTGATGCTCTTGAGACATCATATTACACTTAAGAGAGTGAGTAGACTTTTAGTAAAATGACCTCTATAGTTAGTTAAGCAGAAAATGATGTAAAGAATTGAAAGATTTTTATGCTTACTTTGTTTCAAATGGATCAAGTATTGAGAATGAAAATAAATCACATCCAAAGGAACCTAATTTTGAGAAGCAAGAAAGTTGATTTAAGTGTATATCACAATAAATCAAGATATTCTACTGGCTTTAGTGAGATGTTCTATTAAACATTTGGTGGTTAGATGGAGGTGCAATCATTTGCACTACAAATTTATTATAAGTGTTAAGAAACAAGATGAAGCCAAGTGATAAAAGCCAATAGTCGAATTGGAAATAGTGGAAAAGTGCGGGATGAATATGTATGAGTATTTGCCATTTGAAAATTAGAGGGTTAATCATTTATATACAATGGTAGGTGATAACACAATATTTGACACACTTAATTGCCCTCATTCTTAGCATTTTAAGAGCCAAAATTGCATAATTCCAGCTGTGTTAAGGTGTTTCTATCATGTGGAGTCAATTGGCAACATTATATA
>JANHAO010014269.1:0-15449 GCA_026873985.1 Saraca asoca | reverse complement strand
TTATGTATTCAATATCCTAACCTTGATACTGATTTTGAATTAAAGTCTGGTCTAATCCATTTGTTGCCTAAGTTTCATGGACTTTCATGTGAAGATCCCCATAAACACTTGAAGGAGTTCCATGTAATGTGCTCCACCATGAAACTGCAGACAATTCTAGAAGAGCATATTAAGCTTAGAGCATTTCCATTCTCCCTTGCTGATGTAGCCAAGGACTGGCTGGGAAGACATGATACTTGACCAAAGAATTAGTCATCTGAAGATCTATTTGTACGTTGAATGCATCCAGATGGTCGTATGGTTCACTCTCCCTGTTGTATAATGAGATAGTGGAAACTTTGAACCTATGAGAGAGAGGCTCTTTCTCAATCTCCCTGGTGAATGGTGCTCTCCCTTCATAATGATCTTAGTGGCCTTGATCTCAAAGGCATTGTTCCAACTGCTCCACCCTCTAAAGTAGCTCCTTTACCATATGATCCTAAGCCTTAGACTATCAATTAGAAGATGGCCAGCTCCTCTTTTTGTCATGGGAGTGTCGATCTGAGGTCTCATGCTTCCTCTACTCATGACCTGGTGGGCTTTAATTTGAGAGATGTCTCTAATTAATCCTGTTTAAGCCTTCAGCTTGACATGAACCCCTACATCATTGATGATCCCCTTCATTCAGCTCATAAGCTTGATAGACCTTCGACCTTGGCCTTGAGTTGGTAGAGCAAGTTGAATAGGTGTGCTAAAGTACTTTTCTAGTTGGTCTCTCTTCCTAAGATCCTTCCCATCTCTGTTGGGGAGTTTCTTCCTGCGTAGTGCCCTCATTCTACTCTTATAAGCACTGGGTTTGTGCTTGAGTCAAAGCCCTAACCGCTTCAACTAACTCTCCTACCATTTTTTCCAGCACCTCATGATGTTGATGCCATGCTTCTATTCCATCAATAATATTAGGTTGGTGTGAGGCCATTGGGGCATGTTGGTAGCAACACCTATGGTGGGAATAATAGAAGTGCCTGTCATGAGAAAGACTAGATCCCTTTGTTGTTCCATATGACTATCAAGTTGGTCAACTACAGCATTTGAACACTTGGCGGTTCTTTCTTTAACCATTGAAAAAATTCAAGGGCAATGTAGTTTAGGGCCCTTCTTCTAACGCCAAAATGTTGACAGTTCAATCCGATCAACCTAAGTTCTAAACCCCAAATTGTAGATTGAATATGAAGAGAGAAAGAGAGAGAGAGAGCAAAAACAGGGAGACACCAGAAGTTTTTAATGTGGTTTGGCTAAAGTCAACTTGACCCCTACGTCCATCGCTTTTATTACTCTTTGTTGAGTGTTTTGTATAAGATGATTAATTGTGTCATGTACAATGATTTCATCCCCTTTTATAATGGTTAGGGGGTTACAATTTGGATATAAATCTATAACGATAAATATCATGACTTGATTAGGATTACATAATAGATAAGAGTTTATGGCTATAATAAACTCCCATTAAAGTAGGAACCTGAATAGATTTCCTTGGATTGTTGGTTATGGATGCATGCTCTGATTTGTGAGTTGAGCCTTGTTCTCAACGACTTAAGGTGGCTACTTTGACCCGTGTTGACTAGCGACCTTAGTTTGTATTTAGCGACCTAATATTTTGCTCCAATGACCTCAATCCTGGGTGAGCTGGGCCTTTATTAACTGAGTCTGTCCATTGGACTTTAACCAGGCCCTTTATATGATTCCAAAAATACCCACAACAACATCAATGTCATTATCCGACATCCATTTGTTTGGAATTGTCATTGAAAGGATGAAAAAAGTTTGCTTCATACACATCCATTAGGGTAAGTTATAATTTATCAAAACCACCGACCAAATGCTGTAACTAGTAATCATGGTTCCAAAAGGATTGAAACCATCAATGACAAAACCAAGTTGAACATTTCTAGTATCAAAATCAATTTCTAGGTGTGTTAAATCAAACCTTTTCCATTCCTCTCCATCCCAAGGATGTTGCATCAAGCCATCATTACTTTTGCCATTTGCATGCCACCTTATATGCTTAGTTATCTCAAATGACATTAAAAAAAGAAAAAAAAAACCTCTAAAATCTTAGTTTCAATGGGAAGTAGCATGAAACTTTAGCAAGCTACTTCTTCTTCCTAGCACCAAATTTATGCTTCCATTTAGATGTCTCACATCTTGCAGATGGTTTTTTTTTTTTTTCAACATCTTCCCAGTACAACATGCAAACATTTGGACATGCATGTATCTTAATATAATAAGACCAAGCTTGTTGATAACTTATTTTGCTTCATAAAAAGAATTAGGGATCTTTGCGTATTCAAATTCATCCTTTAACAACTCTAGTACATTTTCATTGCTTTATTAGTTATCCCACCCAAGCACCTGATGTGATACAACTTTAATAGAAATGTCAATTTTAAGTACTTACTGTAATCTTCATATAATTCTTCATTGCCATAACGAACCAACTCATAAAACTCTCTACAATGTTGGTTCATGGTCTCATTTGAATCTTCGTATTCTCCACCACCAAGTTCATGTAAAGGACTATGCTCACTACCAAATTGTCTAGCATGTCCTAATAATGCATAATTAATCAAATTTTGTTTTGGATTTTGATTTGAGAAGTGAAGATTTTCTTCACTCTCCATAACATATGTCCTACTTGAAGTAACCACCAACATGTCTTCCCCGTGCCAAATCCAATTTATGTAATTAATAGGGAATTGTTTGCCAGTCAAATGATCATATGCTTTATCTCTGGTTAACCATTTTTTAAATTTATACTTATGACATACATTATTCTCTATTCAACAGAATTTCTTTCAATTACAAAATTAATAAATCTATTCAACCTCTGTTTGTACTCAATTGTACATCTTGGCTTAGTAAGGTATAAAGCAGAACTTGAATTTCACTGTTGATAGTAATAGTGATATTTGCTGATCTGTCAAAGAATGCATCAAAAGAACTCGTAAATCGACCAAAAAGTATATCAACTTATGTTCTTTTTTACTTGATAGAAAAATATAAGCACAAAACACAAAGTTTTATGGCAATTGCCGTTACTCCAAAAGAAATTTTTTTTTTTTTTTTTACATCAAGCATTGCAAAAATATAAGGGAATGAAATAAAAAAGAAAGATTATGTTAAGAAAAGAAAAAATTGTAGGCACTCCAAGAATGGTAATTATTTATTAAATAAAAATCCAAACAAAATAAGATCAATACCAAAGCAAACGCTATATATTAACGTTTCTGAGAAATTGCTCAGCATATGTTGGCTAAAAATATAGAAAAGATAAACTGATAAAATTTTAAATATATATATATATATAAGCAATAACGATTGAGATTTTATACAGAAAAAGAAAAACAATCTACTAAATATTTTTTGCAATTGAACTCAATATTATATATATTTTTTGTGCTAATGTTTATATAAATAATGATATAATATATAACATCCACACATATATAGTATATATAAAAATATTGTATAAATATATAGATAAAACAATATTTAGTTTGCGTCATTTTTAAGATCCATAAGACAAGGTAATCTTCAACTATTTACTAACATGATGTATATAGGTCAGTAATACCATATTAGAAAATCAGTCTTATTATAAGATTAGAATATTTTCCGTCATCCGCCTCTATTTCATGCCAAACAAACAGTAAAATAAATGCACAAAAAATGTAGTATTAATTTATTGTTAACAAAAAAATTTCAATTATTGTTAAAAGAAAACTCTTATTTTAACAAAATGGTCCCATCTCCAATGCCTTGAAAATCCAGAGGCAACTCTTATTAAGATTAAAAATTCATTTATTTGTTGTCTTTTATATTTTAATTGACAATAAGGAGCATAATAACACAATTGAAGTAGAGATTTTATACAAGTAACAAAATTTTAAAAGGACAATCTTTAAAAAATGCAAAAGTAGTCCAAGTTTTGTCTCAGGCACTCAAATAGGGTGGACCTTAGATCTAAAAAAAAGCTATAAAATTGTCTTAAAATAAAGTAATAATTTTTATACTATAGATTAAGCCATTAATTCATAGGTCTTTGCATTATTTTGGTTAACAAAGAAACCTAAGTAAATTAAGAACCTTATCTATGAAATGACGACTCCAAGCTTTCTCTTGGTTTGCCTTAAAGGGACCATAATAGACTACTTTCAACCTCTTATTTTTACAGGAGCCTCTCTTTTTTTCAATTTCTCACTCACTCTGTCTTCTTTGACACATTCCCAAGGCCATAGGGAAGAGTGTCGACTAAGCCCGGTTCAAATCTTCGTTGTTTCAGCCATTTTCTTACTTTGTTCTGGTAAGTTTTGGGTGCTAAGTGCCAACACACTAAAAAAAAAATTGAAACTTTTTCACATTTTGATGTTTGGCTGGGGTGGGAAAAGGGTGGCATAGTTGGTCATGTGCATTTTCTCATTTGACGGTGGGTTTTGCTGTTCTTGATAGCTTCCTGAGATACTGGAAAGCAATTTGTGACACTTAAATATGTCCCATTGTGAGATAGTTTGTGCATGTAATTTATGTAATTTCTTCCCATTATCATGAATGTTTCACTTCAAAGAGATTTTCAGGTATCATCCCAGTGACTGCAACTGCAGAACTTGTATGGTGGTTTGCAAGCCTGACTTTTTGAATGCTTGAACTGTTTGTTACAAATGGTCTTCACTATTTTCAATCAATCTCAAAATTAGGTTTTGGTATGCCAATTTCTTGTTATATTAGAAATGAGAAGGGGTGCTTTTTGATATTGACTCTTGTGGAGACTTAGTTCCCGAAAAATGCGCTTAAAATATGCCATCGATCAATATATCATGAACAAACATCAAGCTTAGATTTGCATTTCATCATAATCAAACCAAGCTCAAATTTAAAAATATCAATCTCATGCCTACATTTTCGTCATATTACACGATGTTGTGAGCTAAACTCTCTCACAAAGTAGAATGAATACAAAGAAGAGTCAAATAATACACCATATTTGACCAATTTATCAATATTAACAAAGAAGTGAGCCTAAACTTACATATAAAATGAGAAGAAAACGTCAATTACAAACAAAATTGCAACAGGGGACAGATATGCATCAGGTTATATTATCATAAAAATTCATATATGTTAAATCTCAACCCTATGATAGAATATTTAATTTTAGTAAGAAAAAGACGCACAAAGAGAAAATTCAAACATAGAATGAGAAGTCGATTACCAAAAAAAAATTGCAAAAAAAAAAAATCAATAGAGACTGGAGATGGACTCAGAAATTCAAGGTTTCCTTTGAGCTTACATTGAGAAGAGAAGGAATGGTTTCAAAAGAAGACTAGTGGTTAGGTGATGTCGTCCTCCATCGAGAAGGGTTTACGGCAAGGTACAGAGGTAAATTGAAAGCTAATTGGCAATGGTTGTTGTACAAACACTAGTTAAAATTTAATTGCCAGTTACAATATTTTAACTCACCCCCGCCGCAAAGGTAACATTATACCATGGGTTATATTTGACCGCTACAATATAACTATCACAATTTAACCCTTTTTTTAATGAAGAGATCGTTTATTAGAGCTAGAATGAAAGAATTAATAAAATCAGAATTAGAACAGAGTGCATGTGGTAACATAAAGTTATGTTAGTATTTAGGAACTACTTTCCTATGTGATTATGTATTTGTTTAAATTGATATATGTATGAAATAAATTCTATATGGGGATGTAGAAATATTGTGGATTAAAATAGAAATCTGAATCTTACATATGCATATGAGCATAAATAATTTGAATTATGAAAAGTTATTAAAATTAATTTTCTATAGCTTATATAAATTATAATTTATGGATTCCGAAATTCTAGTTCTTTAAAATATTTATTTATTTAATTTAATTACTTACATTTATGAAATTTATCAAATTATTAGATTTTATTAAAATTAATAAAATTATTATTTCAAGAATATTATGTTTTATTTAGTAAATCTATAGTTTTATAATTTTATTTTTATTTAATTATATATTATTTCACGTTAGCAGTTTCAATTATTTTCATAAAAGAAGTTTTCCTTTTAAGGACAATGTTTTATAGTCATGTCTCATCACATCAATTTATACAAATTAAAACGAAGGATATGTATAAGATGATTATGTCTCCAAGAGTGGTAAAATATGTTAGAATATATTAGAATGACAAGAGATGAAACATGTATGAGTGTATAGATGTTTGTAAACTGGTAAGGGATATTGGTGGGTCTATATGTACTAGGAGATGTACATGAGGTATCCCATATGATGGGGCATTACAAGCAAATGGTCCCCTACACAATAGAAGGTTACGAGACAAAGTCACCTATGCAACAAAAGGATATGTAATAAACGTTTACAAGAAATGAAAACAGTGCTATTAATATTATTGTGATTATTTTTGGGGCTATACAAATAGGCTGGTAAAAGCCTAATAGACAAGCCCAGTTAATAAAGGCCCAGCTCATCCAAGATTGAGATTGCTGGAGCAAGTCATTAGGTCACCAAATGTGAATTCAGATTGTTGGTTAACAAGGGTCAAAGCAACTTTACGTGTAGCTTCAGATTATTAAGGATGAGGTCTAGCCCACAACTTAAAGCATGCTTTCCTAGCCATCATCCAGAAGCTCACTATGATTCAATCCAAGAAGGAGCTAACTTTCAGAACTGGAAATTAATTAATTGCCTGTTTTCATAGAAATCCATTTCCAAATCAAATATTGTCTGATATGGAAGTGTAATCAATTCATGATTCTTTTCCTTTTTTCAATTACATTCAAATTGTAATATCCCAACCACTATAAATAGGGGTTGAAATCATTGTACAGGGGGGATATAATCAATATATACTATTACTTGGCCAAATACATAGTTGTGGATGTAGGCATTGATTTAGACTAAACTACGTTAAAAACTTTCTTATGTCTTCTTGTTCTTCCTCTCTCTCTCTTTCTTATTATCTTGCATTCTCGATTTGTATTTTTGGCTTTGGACTTTAGTTGACTAAATTTGTGTGTCAACAAATACAAAATTTGTACTCAGATTCATTTATTTAGAATATATGCAATTGTTGTAAATTATTCTTGTAGTAGGTTAATAGATATAGGAAAAATTAGAATAGGGAAAAAAATCTGAAACACTACATTTAGTAGCGATTTTCTGAAAAAATTTCTGGAAAATCACCTCTGAAAGTAATGAGAACCATCGCAAAAATTTTTAAAAAAATTCAAAAAACAACCACTAAATGTAGCGTAAGCCACCACCAAAGACAATTTCTGTAGAAAAAAATGTTCTAGAAAACTACTGCTAAATGCAGCAGCAATAGCCGCCAAAAACAAATTTTTTTAAAAAAAAATATGTAAAATCATCGGTAAATACACATTTAACCACTACCAAAAATAAATTTTAAAAAAAATTCTAAAAAATCACCATTCAATGCAAGGGCAACCACTACAAAAAGCAAAAAAAAAATTTAAAATTTCTAGAAAACCACCATTAAGTTCAAAGATAACTGACGCTATGTACACCATTTTCGGTAGTTACAAAAATTGTCGTTCAATGCAGAGAAAACTACCACTATGTACACCATTTTTGACAATTACAAAAACTACCACTAAACGCAGAAATCACCGCTACTAATACTTTTTGACCAATGTATCTATGGTGGTTCTAAAAACTGCCGCGAATGGTATTAGCAGCAGTTAAAACTGCCACTAAAGGCAAATTTTTTTGTAGTGATGAAATGACACAAAAACAACACTTTATAGTATACCATATTGTCAGTATAATAAAAGAGGAAAAAAACTTTACATGGTGATCTAATATGACTTAGTAAAGTAAAGTATATGAACTTTACACTATCATTTGTAATGACTTAGGAGAGCAAGGATCATATCTCCCGTTATATATGATTCATGAATGAATGGCATAAGAAAAAAAAGCTAAGGATAGATTATAAGTATGAAGATAAGCTCTAGAAATGGCTATATAATATTATTGTTAATATGTTTCAAAAATTGTGTTTTTCCACTATATAAATATATCTTATATGTTGCATGATTATACTATATATATGACTAAAAAAAGTTTTCAATCCAAAGTTAGATTGGAATTCTACTCACTGAGTCATTGCACTTACCCCATTCATTAACATTTTTAGGTTAATGAATTTGAAAAGATTATTCTAATGAGGAGATTCTCTATAGATTACATATGTATGAAATCAGGTACATGGTTCTCTTTGTTATCTTTTAGTGGTTAGTGTTTGTCTAGCCAGACATTAGATCCTTAATTATAATTATGACTTCCATAAAGAATTTTATTTTAATTCCAAAAAATGTTTTATTTCAAATTATTTTTATTAAAATCTTGCATATAATGAGTTGTAAGATAAAGGCCCCAAAAGGCATGGCTTCTACATTATTTTCATGTTTTCAAAATTTGAAAAAAGGTTTTCAGTAAGAAATTGCTTATGGGTTCACAAATCATTATACGGCGATTAGTGCCAATCATACCACTAGATTTTAGGATCTGACATATAGATTAGATAAAAATTCTACATCTGCATAACCGACTTATTATGACCTAGACTTATGAATAAAATAGTCTCATATGACTTGTTCCTTAATGATAACGAAATATATATTTAATTACCACGTCCCGACCCACAAAACGTGATTGGTGTAGAAGGTCACCATTAGGAAACCCCCATACAAGCTTGACCATACAAACTGACATAGCAAAACACACAATTACACCAATAGACAACTAAATATGCACATATCCATTTTCACCAAAAATCCAACAGAGTTTCTCTATTTTTTGGATGTTCGAGCATGAGGCCTATGCAAACAAAAAGGGCTACATGCATTTCACAACTTGTACAACAATATAACAAAATGCAGTGGCCCAGTTTACATAATATATATCCTACTAAGCATCCAGCAACCATACACATGCAAATACAATCCTACCAACTGCCATTGATTTTCACCATTCATATACCTTTATACTCTACAAGAATGATCCACTTGATCAAGGAGCAAATCCTATATCAGTGTAAGGTGGAGGAACAGTAGGTATATCCTAAGGCTCTAAAAAACATTGAGAAAAAGGAGTGAGTTTCATAGAAACTTTGTGAGTAAACAATCCCATAAAAACTAAAACCTCATTTGTAAATCATGTTCAAAAGTATATATATATAGCCATGAAAATATGCTTACCCACTGAACATCAAAATCTCACAATATGATTCAAAAAGACATTATCCATCAAAAGAAATTAAGTAACTAAAAATATGATATTCAATAAAGGTAAACATCAAAGTTTGCTACTATAGAAAATATGTTCACCATGATGTAAACATGAGAAAATCAATAAGCTTTCTAAAAATTTCATCAAAACTTAACATAGTAAAACATTCAACTAGATTCCCTAAGGAATAAATTTAAAGAGGTAACCATCACAATATAAACATAATCATCGTCATAAGCCATCCAACACATTTACTAGATGTTTATGAACATATATATATATATACTGTAATACCTCAAAAAAAATGTTATCAAGGGACCGAGTGAAAATCCTTAATTTTTCATTGGGGCCAGATTATAATTTCTTATTTTTCAAAAGGACTTATTTGAAGTTGATGGAAAGTCTATAGGGTCAAACCACAATTTGCCCCATTTCCTTTTATGTATAAAGTTTTCACTAGCTGGTTTCTTCTTCCTCCAGACTTTTTCCAAAGCTTCTCCTTACTTCTCTACATTGTCTTCTTCTTCATATGATCTTTAGTCATTCATTGTCCTTTCTTCAACCACCATCTCTAGCGAACTCCCACGAGCTAACTGGCGTCTTCTTTTCTCTAGCGTGTGCTACTTCTTGTACTGAGCCAAAACTCTTCCTGTTTTCATATTTTTCTCTAGCCGGACTACTTCTCTGTCAACTATTGCAGTTTGACATGCCACCAATTTTATTCTTTTTCAATCAATTCCTAGTAGCTCCTCTATTTCTTGTGATCAGCTCATGGCAATAGCAACAGTTTCCCTTCCCTATCTTAACACTGTTTGGTTAGCTCCCCCATCAGCTTGTCGACGATGATCCAGCTCTGGCCAAGCTCCCTACCTGCATTTTGGAAAGTGGTGAGTAATCCTAGAACAAAAGATTTATTTTATAGGAAGCTTACATTAATTTTTCAAGATGGTATACTTGAAACCCTAACCTTCAAAGTTAAGGTATACTGAGATATTGCTATTCATCAGCTCCAGATAAATTCCCTTTGATGAGTTAAGCATATCAATGGCAAATTTTGGAGCTTTAGCTAACTTAGCTTTCTAAGGATTTTCTAAGGTGAGTGGACAATCCTCCTCACTTACTAATCCCATTTGTAAATATTAAATAATTTTATTATATGGAATATTATAAATCCTTTTAAATAATGGGATTTCCCTATATATTAAAGTGGTTTTGAAAGTATACTTATATGTTGTATGTGTACATGAAATGATTTGTCGGGATAAAATTATGCATTTTCATCTTGCCTTACATCATTGGAATTGGTGATTTTGTTTTTCTATGTGATAAATAGATATGAAAATGCATCTATAGGTTTATGTGTGTTTTGACAAATGTTTTTTTTACCTGAAATAGGATCTTCCATGTTACACAATATTTTTAGATTATTAGTTGAGATACTAGACCCATTGAGAAATTTATTGGTAACCCTCATGTGCACTTGTGAACAAAACATCTTAAAGGCGAGATGGATGGATTATGATGATGTTTATAGGCAAAATGGATGGATTGGAGTGGTGTGATACAGTTATATTTATGATGTATGGTTACTTCTAGGAATTTTTCCATTAGGGTTCTAGTTGGTCATTTTGTATATGCATTATTATATTTTATAAAACTTATTAAATATTTTCTTATTTTCACATCATGATGGATATTTTCCATAGTATCATGAATTGTTGTATATTTCATTTAGTTAAATATCATACTATAATTGTTTAATTATCTTAATGGATGAAGCTTCTAAACTTGTCGTAAGGTTATGACATTCAAATGGGTAAGCATATTTTCATAACTATATATATATATACTTTCAAACATGATTTTTAAATGGGATTCTTGGATGATCATGGGATTGTCTACTCACTAAGTTTCTATGAAACTCACGCCTTCTTTTCCATGTTTTTTAGAGCTTAGGACTCTCCTACCGTTCCTTCACCTAACACAGATATAAGATCTACTCTTGGATCAAGTGGATCATTCTTGTGGGGATTAAAGGTATATGAATGGTAAAAATCAATGGTAGTTGGTAAGATTGTATATGCATGTATTGTAGTTGTTGAGTGCCAAATAGGATGTAGATTATGTAATCTAGGCCATTGTGTTTGTTGTAACATTGTACAAATTGTGGTGGGCATGTGGCCCTTTTGTTATTGTATAGGCCTTAAGACCAGGTGTCCAGAAAGCAGAGGAAATTCTGCTAAATTTTTATTAGAATTTAATATATAAATATTTTATTGTGGATTGATGAAATAGTGAGTCATTAGAATGTTAATTGCATTGTAAGGCTTGTAGGGAGTTTCTTGATGAAGGGGATTTCCTGATGGTGACCTTCTATGCCGGTCACGCTTTGTGAATCAAGGTGTGACATATACATCCCTACATTTCTCCTTTATTCACTCCACCCCGACTTATCCATATATTTACAAGTGCACTTGAAGGTTACTATTGTAGGGAAAATTCAACACTGTGAAGTGGGCTAGTAGAAGCCCAAGTCTAGCAAAAGAAACGAGTTCGCCAGACCATGAGGTAGCTATGCAAGGAGCCTTAGCTCGCTAGCTAAATGAGCTCGAGGTCACGAACTAGCAGCAACCTCACATACGAGCTCAAGCTCACTAGGACAAAGTCTTACCCAGCTAGAAGCCCACTGAGGTCAAGCATAAGGCCAACAAGCAACTCACACCGCCATTTTGCAAAATACAACCATTAGGCCCCACACGTAGAAAGAACCTGCAGAAGCCAGTTTGTAATGCTCTAGGCAGTCTTGTACATTTAATATTTGATGTAACAGATGTACAGTTTATTTAATTTCATTTGTACCCCTCCATGCTTCTATAAATGGGGGGCTAGAACCATTGTAAAGAGAGAGATAGGAGAATGATAGCAGAAACTCTACCAAGGACCATAGTCAAAGCTCTATAAAAACTCTTTTAGAATAATAAAATATTTCCATGGACGTAGGGTCCGATGCTGTCTAGATTTAGTCGAACCACATTAAACTTTCGTGTTTCAACCTTTCTCCTTCTTCCTCCTATCGCCATCTCTCATTATTCACTGCCTCATCAACCAAGAAACCGTTTGGGTCCTCAAAGAACCCCTTTCGTTGGTTGGATTTAGGACTAACCAAAATCCACCGTCAACAGTTACCAATAAATTTTTCAATAGATCTAGTATCTCAAATCAATATTTGAAATATATCGTGTAGCATAAGCTTCAAAATAGCAACATTTCCATATCACAATATATGAAAATCCCTACTCGGGTAAGCAATATTTATTATAAAATACATAAACACACTAAAGCATTTTTATACTTGTTCATCACATAGAAAAATGGAATCGCCAATTCCAATAACATAAATCAAGATGAAAATGCAAAACTTTATCATAGCAAACCATTTTGAATACACATACAACATATAAATAAGCTTTTGAAATCACTTTAATATATAAGAAAATTCTATTGTTTAAAAAAGATTCATAATATTCCATATAATAAAATTAGTTCATACTACAAATGGGATTTTACAAGAGAGGAGAATTGTCCACTCACCTTAAATACTCTTTAGAAGCTAAATCAGCTAACTTGGAGAATTGATTCACTCAACCTAGTTATAATCAACATCAAAATCAACATTGTAACTTAGATTGAAAATTCTATCACTAAACACTCCGCCAAATATTAATATTAAACTTCAATATTTAAGCTGAAATTTCAAGATTAAGTAGCAAAACCACCTTCTTGGATTTTTCAGCTAAAACTCAAAAAATTGAACGTTGGTGTGCTTGATCCTTCAATAGGAACTTCACTGAATCAAATCTACAAGAAAGGTTTCAAGTTTCTACAACTTTTAAGATGAGGGTTTCAAAAAGGATTTCTTGGAAACTTGATGTAGAGTTACTATAAAATAATTTTTTTGTTTTAGAATTACTCACCACTGTTCAAAATGCCAGTGGATAACTTGGTGCCGGTCAGATTGCTACCAATGAGTCAATCCATGGCTCGGCTATGTAACACCGAAGGAGAGGAGAAGAAGGCCACTACTGAGATGGGCTAGGGAAGGAGAGCTACCGGAGAGTTGGAAGGAATGTGGATGGTGACCAAAGCTTGCTAATTAGAAGAGGAAGGAAACAGATCGAACATTGGAGAATTAGGTTACAACAACTGTAGAGAGCTTCAGCCAAAGTTGTAGCACCATTAGAAAAGGAAGATCGGCACTAGAAAAGGAAAGCTGATAGTCGGACGTGCCAAACGGCAAAGCACTGAAGCCTAGAGTGGATTGCCAAATGTAATAGGGGAAGAGGTTCAGCTTCTAGCATGCGATGAGGAGCTGGCCGACTTGAAGAAATTTATACAAAAAAGAAAATGGGGCAAATTATGGTTTGACCCCATTGACTGGCCATCGTCTTCAAATAGGTCTTTCTGGAAAAAGAAAAATTTCTGTTATTGAGATTATCAAAATAGGATTTGAAAGTATTCCATCCTTCAGCAACCTTTTCAAGGAAAATTTTAGGGATAGGACCATAAATATCCCACCACCTAAAAAACTAATTTGGGAATTTATATTTTTTGCTCTGGTTGATGAAAAACAACCACGAGTGTTTTTAATTTTTATTTTGGTAAAATATGGCAATATACCAAGCCTTTTGATAATCCTAGTATATATAACCATACGGTTCCCAAGGGATTGAAAACTTTTTGATGTGATTAAGGTCTTTACCCCCAATTAGTTGGAGAAATAATTTTTTCAATTTGAAAAGTTAAGTAAACAATATCAGTTTCATCCCCTTTGGAGACACTATGTTTAATCTTGACTGAATCAATATCAATTAAGATTAACTCATAAAAATCCCTTGTTTTAGTAAAGGTTTATGGGATAAAGTGAAACCATTTTGGAAAAAAATTTTGGAAAACTTTTTTAGGATCTTTGTCCCAATATTCTAGTTCCATTTAGATGATATTTTGTGGAACTGACTTTTGGAAATATTTGGTGACAATTTTGGATGGTTGGAGATCAATGGTGGTTATTTGCTTTGATGAAGTACTAGCAACAATTTTCTAGTTTTTCATATTTTCAATTTGTTTGAGAATTTTTGCTTACTCAAGAACCAAGTTCTTGATTTGATCTTCTTCTTCGGCTATACTAGCCCAAGACTTTTTAGTGGGGGTTAAAGGATTTTGTAGTTGGGAGGATATGGCCTAAAGGGTTTCAATGGGGTTTAGCTTTTTGAAACAATTTGTTTTCCTTTATCTTGGGAGGATTTACATTTGGATTTGGGATTTGACTGCATCTCCTTTTTTTTCTCCTTGTCTCGCTCTTTGTTAAGAGGCATTAGTTTCCCTGCAAGAATTCACGAGTTAAGAAATCTGCTAAGGATATTGAAAAACTTTTAATGTATTTAATATAAAAATTAAAAGCAAATAAGATGGCTTACCATCTTGCAAAATTTTGTTTTGATGCTAAATTCTTAACATCTTTTTGTAAAACATCTTTTACAGATCTACAATCAACTCTGACAATAAATTTTTGGTTAAGAAGATCACTGTGAAATTTGTTTATGCATAAAACTATTGCCAAAATTTCTTTTTTGATAGTTGAATAATTTTGTTGTGCATAATTCTAATGCTTAGATGTAAAAGCAATAACTTCTTATTTTGAGTTTTTCTTTTGCTTGAGGATTCTTCTATATCCTAAATCTGAAGCATTTGTTTGAACAATTTTTAATGCAAATGGATCAAAGATTTGCAGCATGGAAGACTTTTGACGTGAAGTTTGATCCTTCTAACAACATTTGCATGAACATTTATCCAAGGAGGAGGATTCTTTTTGAGACGTTCATGTAAAGGTTGTATGATACTAGCCATTTGAGGAAAGAATTCTGAGACATAATTCATGTTAGTCAAATATAGGTGCCCTAGAGTCAATTTGATTGGGCTCTATTGCATTTATGACTAAGCGATCTGTGGATTTGGATATTAAAGGTTCAATATTCATCTTATATTGCATATTGTGATCATATTTATAATTCATGCATAATTAAGATGAAGTCCATGGTGAGAAGTTAATTCATTCAATCAATCCTATAAGGGGTTATGGGATTATGAAGGTGATTG
>JANHAO010014268.1:0-15401 GCA_026873985.1 Saraca asoca | reverse complement strand
AGGGCTTGACCCAGTGTTGCCTATACTACAAGTAATTTAGGTAGCTTTGGTTGTATAAATTTCTAATTTGATCGGTCTCGACAGCCGCCATCACGGGGTAAGCTCGAGAACGACCTGGCCACTTTGACTATGGAAGCAATGGAACTGAGGAAGAGATTGGAGCATACTAAGACCCAGTTGTAGGGTGTTGAGGCCACAAAATGGGAGGCCGAGGATGCGTTGCTTTGCAAGATGACTAGCTTGATCTCGAGGCTCCACAAAGTGGCTGATGATATGAAGTAGTTGCAAAACGAGTTGGAAATGACAGCAAGCCAAGTCGAGGTTACAAAAAAGAAGGAAGAGGCCGCCAGGGAGAAGGTAGCTCATGTTATGGATAGGGTTACCCGGGTTGAAGACAGGGCTATTGTAAAAGTGAAAATTTTTAAAAATTCATTAGGGCTAGATTGTATCTTCCTTTTTTCCAGAAGGACTTATTTGAAGTCAGTGAAAAGTCTTAAGGTCAAAATGCAAATTTTCCCATTTCATTTTATGTATAAAACTTCCCAGGCTAGCTTTTCTTCCCTACAATTTGTTTGGTGTTCTCCTAAAGCTTCTAGTTGCAACATCCTGTGGCAATCTTTTGCACCTCGATTACAGTCAACATCTGGTCACGTTCCGGTTGGCCAGCGCTCACCTTCTTAGGTGCCTTCCTTTCCTCCTTCATGAGCAACTCTCTCTCCAGTCGAAACTCCTCTGCTTTGGCTAGCTTCCATTCCTCCTTCAGGTTGCTGTCATCCTCCTCTCCTTTTCCAACATCCTTCAACACCAGCTCACGACTGACCAACAACTTCCTCCTTCTTTGATGAGCTTTAGCCAGTAGCTCCCACAAGCTCATCGGCAGCGATCCAGCTCTGGCTGAGCTCCCCACATGTACTTTGGAAGGTGGTGAGTAATCTTAGAATAAAAAATTTATTTTATAGTAAATTTTTATTAAGTTTCCAAGAAATCCTATTTGAAACCCTCATTTTTTGAAAGCTAAAGAAACTTGAAACTTTTATTGTAGATTTGCTTTAAAGAAATTTCTATTGAAGGATTTAGCATTGTTAAGAGCGAATAGACTATCCTAAGGAGTGTGTAAGGTGAGTAGACAATCCTTTTCACTTTAGGATCCCATTAGTAAATGTAGATTAATTTTATTATATAAAATATTATTAATCTTTTTAAATAATGAAATTCCCTTACATATATATTAAAGTGGTTTCAAAAATATATTTATATGTTATTGGTATTTATGAAATGGTTTACCATGATAGAAATTATGCATTTTCATTTTGCCCTATATTGTTGGAATTGGAAATTCTATTTTTTTCCATGTAATAAATGAATATGCAAATGCTTTGATATATTGATGTATGTTTGATAAACATTGCTTACCCGAACAAGCATTTTGATGAGTTATGAAATAAAAAATGTTGCTATTTGAGATTTATGCTACCTAATTTATTAAATTGATTGATTTGAGATACTAAATCTACTGAAAAATTGGGTAGTAACCTTCAAGTGCTCTTGGGAACATTTTAATTCCCCAAGCAGGAGTGGATAAGGAGGAAAATGTAAGGAGATGTATACACTCTGAGCATCTGGCAGATGTGTTGGATGGCTTATGGTGATGATTATTTTATTATGGTTATCTCTGGGAATTTTTCTTTGGGATTGCAGTTGAGCGTTTTAATTAATTGAGTATTGATGACTTTTTAGAAATTCTTATCGACTTTCTTTCATATTACGTAACATTGAGTGTATTTTCATGGTAGCATATTTTGATGCTTATTATTATGTTTTTGAATATTATGTTTTCAATCACTTGACTTTCTTGTTAAATTATAGTTTTCAAATGTATATTAAGATTATGGTTGTAGAACGGGTAAGCATATCTTCATTGCCGTATATTTATATATACATATACTTTTGAGCATGGTTTTTAAATAGGGTTTTTGGGTGATCATGGGATTGTTTACTCACTAAGTTTCTATGAAACTCACTCCTCTCTTTTCATGTTTTTTAGAGCCTGAGGACATGCCTACGATCCTTTCACCTTATCTTGGACCTGGATTTGCTTATTGATCAGGTGGACCTCTCCTAGGGAGATTTAAGGTGTAACTATGGTGTAAAGTCTAACAGTTGGTAGGATTGTCTATGCATGTATTGTGTTTAATTACTGGATGCCCAGTAAGATGTAAATTGTATAATCTAGGCCATTGTATATTATTATGTGTTATACAGGGTGTGATGGGCATGTAGCCCCTTTTTGTGCTGTACAAGCCTTGAGGCTAGGTGTTCGAAAAATAGAGAAAACTCTATCAAATTTTTATTAAAATTTTAATATATAAATATTTTATCGTGGATTGATAAAATAGTGAGTCATTAGTATGTTATGTGTATTGTAAAGCTTGTGGGGGTTTCTTGATGGAAGGGGATTCTAGATAGTGACCTTTTATGCTGGTCACATTCTATGGATTGGGGTGTGACAAAGTTGGTATTAGAGCATGGTCTAGGATTTAGGTGCATGATAGAGGTCTCCAACTACCAAGATGGGATAGGCATACCAAGTTTATATTGGTGCACCCAAGAGCATGACACATAAATAAGCATATGCAGACGCCTATACCATGAATATGTTGAAAAATCTCCATATTGCCTAATTCTTTCAATTATAATGTATCAGTGTATTTGGACCTTGTCTAAATGAATCTTTCTATTTGATAATAGGAAAATGCTGCCTATGACTCAATCTTTGGCTCACTCTAGACACCGATTGGAAGAAGAATATGAAAGAGCTTCCCATGAACCATCCTTTTCTTTCCAACCTATACGTCAAGGTTGAGGTAGACTTAGGAGCCAAGGTCATGCTAGAGGCCGAGGTAGGGTTACATGAGTAGAAGTGTAGCCAAGAATTTTCCAATCTGACCTAAAAGTCCTTTCTACCATTGGAACCTTAATTAGCCTTTCTACTTTAGATGCCCTAGCATGGGCTATAAACTTACAGAGAGTGGCTACAGACTTACAGAGAGTTATAGGTGACCTTGTGGATGACTTAGCTCAATAGAGATTATAAAGACAACAAGAGAGAGAAGAGGCAAGAGTAACTATGAGTAGTTCAAGAAAGAGATTTAGATCTCAGGGCCCGAGTGGATATTTTAGAAGGCAGACATTTGCTGCCTTTGGTGTACCTTCCTTTTGGAGACCTGAAATACCCATACCCTCATGACAGGTGAGTGCGGACACTCAGAGTAGAAGGCCTACGGGTGCTACTTCTAGTTATCAACCTCTTGGGGGATTTAGCTTTCATCCTTCTGCTCTAGTTAGATGTAAGGTAGCAGGGTAGTGTCAAAGTTATGAAAAATTTCATTCAGGGTTTGTAAGCTAAGAACTTAAGCTTGCTATAGATATGGTCAGGTAAGCCACTTGGTGAAGAACTGCTCCTACTCTCCTGCTTCGCCTAGTGGCCATGGAGCCATTGGTACATCTAGAAGTACTCCACTTTGAGTTGCACCTCCCATGAGACCTTTAGTGTTAGGTTCTACCACTAGAGAAGAGTTTTAGCAATTAGAGTGGTACAGTGAAAGTACGGTGGGCCTGTAACCTATAGGTCCCAGGAATCTCTTTTAGGGAGAATAGGAATATAAATCAACCCATCCTATTTGTAGATGATAAATTATTAAAAAGGATGGTAGATGTTGATGTGAAAAAAGTAGAAAATAATGCTTAGGCTTGGTGTGCTTGTCGGGGCAAGGCAGTTGAAATTTTCCTTGCTCAGAATGCATGGCCTTGCCCTACTCTGTTTGGCTACTTCTTTGTTGTTAGCAAGACTGACTTCTTTGGCTAGTCTTCTTTTCTAGCCAGCCCTTCCTATTCAGCTAGATGAAGTTATTCACCGATTAGCTTATTCAAGTTGAGGAATATGAGTGCCTAGTTGTTCTGTCATTCAGTTTGCTGCAGGACACTCACCTAGGCACTTGGTGTTGCCCAAAATCTAAGCTTTCCATTGTAGGAGTGGGCCTTTCTCCCTCAGCAATTACATAGGAGTTGCATCTAGCTATTTTAGCCAGTCCTACCCTCTGCAGTACTTCCCAAACCATGATTCTCAGCTACCCTGTATGAGCTAGACTTCTATTGCGTTATCCTGCGCAGGCTATGGTTGTCAGCTTGACTTGAAAAGAAATTCCAGTATGATGGCCATTGCACTAGATAGGGTAATTGTTCTCAGCTTAATAACTGAATTAGAATGTCTTTGTAGGTTTAGTAAAAGTTCCTCTAAAAACTAAAAGCTTCTTTTGCTCTCTCACCTTTTCTTAAAACCAACACAATTGTCTCCTTTTCCTCACTTCCTTTATCTTCATCAGTACATATATATTTATTTATTATGCTTGCACATTTATACACCATCACTTGTTTTTATCCTCAATACTACTTACCCATATTCTTCTATGTGGGATTCTTTGAGTCCAAATAATTGTAGCTTTTAGTGGTGTAGGATGCTCTAATGGGTCTCACCGTTGTAGATTAGTTTATTGATACTCCAAAATATTCTACTAGTTAAATGCTCCATTATGTTCAGATGGTGTTGTTAGAGTTGACAACATTGCTATTGCTGTTACTTCTATTGAATTACCTTGTCACTTGGTAGTGGATAATAACTATTTTGAAGTTGAAGCATCTAAATCGGAAGCAACCAGATTACATATGTTGGATCAATTGATCAAACCCACTAAATTGTTCGGGAATAGAAGTGCTGCTTTTGAAGAAATTGGTCAGCTAGTAAGTTGGGAAAGGAACCACTCTTAAAATCCTGATGGAAATATTAACGAATTTGAACTAGTTCTAATAACACTTGATTTCAATGGAAAGGGTTTTTCCTATTGGTCATAGTAGTTTTAGCAATCATGACAATGAGTAGAATGAGACTTGGAGTAAAGTGAGAAAGGTACACTGCTTGTTTTAAGCTATTTGTAGGAAGCTTTTGTTGGAAGAAGAAGCAAAGTTAAAAGATGGAGCGAATAGCCATAAAAAAGGGCTTAATTTACAAATAGCAAAGATTCTTAAGGAGAAAGGAAAATATGTTAATATAGGCAAGCAGATCTTGAGACCTGTCCCTGGAATTGAAGTTGGTGATGAATTTTAGTACAGGGTAGAGCTTATCATAATTGGTCTTCATCATGGGATATAGGGTGGCATGGATTACATGAAGTATAATGGAAAGGTTCTAGCAACTAGTATTATTTCATCAAGGGCTATGTTGACGATTAGAGGGTAATTTAAATGTCATGATTTACACTGGGTAAGGAGGAAAAGAATCTTGTTGGGTGATACATGGCTCCGATGAAAACCAAGGGATGGATGGAAAGGGTAGGACATAGGTTTGTGATGGGTTATATGTAGTTGAAAAATATTGACAAGATTTTGGGTCTTATGGTAAGCTGGGTTTTAGGTTTCAGCAATGCTGAAGCCCAGGTCAACTAGAGCTTGCTTAAAAAGAAGTGAAGAAATCAAATAAATTCAAAATAAGAAAGGGTTTATGTGCTGAGGACATTTTTGGTGGCAAAAAGAGAATCCCAATATGTGCTGTGAATACCATAGATGATGAAAAACCCTTACCATTTACATACTGTGCTACCATGATATACCCTGATTGTTATGGTCCCATTACTCTAGAGGGATGCAATTGTACTAAGGAATGCTCTGACTCAGGAAAATGTTATTGTTCTATCAAAAATGGGGAGAAAGATCCCTAAATTTCATTCCTTTATGGAGTTTTATCTGTGAATATATATATATAGGAGAGCTTCTTGAAGAGATGGAGGTTGAACGACGAACTGGTAATGATTCACATCTGTTTGACATTGGGAATAACAATAGTAATTGTACTTCTTGGGATGGACTTTCAACCTTTATGCTTGACGCTCAGTCAAGTTCTAATGAATTTGTGGGAGATGGTGGCTTCACCATTGATGCTTTCTAGTATGGTAATGTAGGAAGAATCATGGGAAAAAAAGGGAATCCCTTGGAAGCTCGAGTCTCTCATGATGTATAAATACCCCCAAAATGAGTAATGTGTTGGTATGAACCCTCACTCTTTATGATTATGTTCCTAGAATTCAAGGACGAATTCTTTTGATAGGGGGAGAATTTGTAATACCTAATAAAATAAAATAAAATAAAATACATATATATGTAAAATATTTCAGAGGGACGAAAGTGAAAATTTTTAAAAATTTGTTGGGATTGGATTGTAATTTCTTTTTTCCCAGAAGGACATGTTTGAAGTCGATGAAAAGTATTGGGGTCAAAATGCAAATTTTTCCATTTTGTTTTATGTATAAAACTTCCCAGGCTAGCTTTTCTTCCTCACGATTTCTCTTGCGTTCTCTCAAAGCTTATGGTTGCAACATCCTCTGGTGATCTTCTGCACCTCGACTGTAGTCACCATTCGATCTCATTCTGACTAGCCAATGCTTACCTTTTCTAGCGCCTTCCTTTCCTCCTTTGTGAGTAGCTCTCTCTCCAGATGAAACTTCTCTACTTCGGCTAGCTTCCATTCCTCCTTTAGGTCTCCATCATTGTCCTTTCTTTTTCTGACATCCTCCAACACTAGCTCACAGCCAACCAGCAGCTTCCTCCTCTAACGAGATTTAGCCAGTAGCTCCCACATGCTTATCGACAGCGATACAGCTCCGCCCAAGCTCCCCACCTATATTTTGGAAGGTGGTGAGTGATTCTAAAATAAAAAATTTATTTTATAGTAACTTTATATTAAGTTTCCAAGAAATCCTATTTAAAATCCTCATTTTTTGAATGCTGAAGAAACTTGAAACTTTTCTTGTAGATTTGCTTTAGAGAAATTTCTCTTGAAGGATTTAGCATCATAAGGAGCGAATAGACTAGCCTAAGGAGTGTGTAAGGTGAGTGGACAATACTCTTCACTTCAGGACCCCATTAGTAAATGTAGATTAATTTTATTATATAAAATATTGTTAATCTTTTTAAATAATGAAATTTCCTTACATATATATATTAAAGTGGTTTCGAAAGTATATTTATATGTTGTTAGTGTTTATGAAATAGTTTGCCATGATAGAAATTATGCATTTTCATTTTGCCCTATATTGTTGGAATTAGAAATTCTATATTTTTTCATGTAATAAATGGATATAAAAATGCTTTGATATGTTGATGTATGTTTGATAAACATTGCTCACCTGAACAAGCATTTTGATGAGTTGTGAAATAAAAAATGTTACTATTTGAGATTTATGCTACCTAATTTATTAAATTAATTGATTTGAGATACTGGATCTACTGAAAAATTGGGTGGTAACCCTCAAGTGCACTTGGGAACATTTTAATTCCCTGAGCAGGAGTGGATAAGGAGGGAAATGTATACATTCTAAGCATCTGGCAAACGTGTTGGATGGCTTATGGTGATGATTATGTTGTTATGGTTATCTCTAGGAATTTTTCTTTGGGATTCCAATTGAGTATTGATGACTTTTTAGAAATTTTTATTGACTTTCTTTCATATTATGTAACGATGAGTATATTTTCATGGTAGCATATTTTGATACTTATTATTATGTTGTTGAATATTATGTTTTCAATTACTTGACTTTCTTATTGAATTATAGTTTTCAAATGTATATTGAGATTATAGTTACAGAACGGGTAAGCATATCTTCACAGCCGTATATTAAATAGGGTTTTTGAGTGATTATGGGATTGTTTACTCATTGAGTTTCTATGAAACTCATTCCTCTCTTTCCATGTTTTTTAGAGCCTAAGGATACACCTACGATCCTTTCACCTCATCCTGGACTTGGATCTGCTCATTGATTGGGTGGACCCCTCCTGCAAAGATTTAAAATATAACTGTGGTATAAAGTCTGGCACTTGGTAGGATTGTATATGCATGTATTGTGTTTAATTGTTAGATGCCCAATAGGATGTAAATTGCATAGTTTGGGTCACTGTATATTATTATGTTGTTATATAGGGTGTGATGGCCATGTAGCCCTTTTTTGTGTTGTATAGGTCTTGAGGCCAGGTGTCTAGAAAATAAAGGAAACTCTACTGGATTTTCATTAGAATTTTAATATATAAATATTTCATCGTAGATTGATGAAATAGTGAGTCATTGGTATGTTATGTGCATTGTAAAGCTTGTAAGGGATTTCCTGATGGAATGGGATTCTAGATGGTGACCTTTTATGTTGGTCATATTTCGTGGATCAAGGCATGACAGTTGCATGAGCTAAGGAGAAGGTTGCTTAAGTCAGGGGGAGATTGCCGTAATGGTCATGTAGGCTAAGGATGCAGCGATCTCAGACGCCACTGATAGCTTTTTGTTGACCTTATGGTAAAAAAATTCAAACATGGATTTTACATTCTTCGGTGGAGACATTGAGGTAATTATTTAGTGTTTCATAGAGGACGCAAAGGCCACTTCAGCCCCAGGTACAAAAATCAGTGGTGGAGGTCCTCCTACTTAGAATGACACTAAAATCAAGGGTAGATCGTTGGTCGAAGAAAGAGCCATGGTGGGGGCTGAAGAACAGATGATAGAGAACTTACCTGCACCCCTTGTCGACTTTTCTATCCGTCAGGATCCACTTATGCCCTTGACCTCTTCATAGATAGTGTTATTACACCCTTGCCTTGTACTCTTTATTTTTTAACTCCTTTTAGATATATTCTAACTGGACAATTGTCCATAATGGTAGCTATTATTTTGCGATGAACTTGTATTGAGTTACTTATTCCGAGATGAGTTTGCTTAAATCTGTTGTCCATTCCAGTTAACTATCTTTCTAGATTTTTGCCAAGTCAAAGTATTTGAGTACTTTGTTAATCATGGCTTCATGTCTGAACACTTAGTTGGCGGTAATATTTACAGCTCCCAAGATGGCCGGTCATGTTAGTAGCTTGAATATAGTTTAAATGGGCTCTAATCAGATTTATTTTGAGATCGATTTGCCTTAAGAGTAACGTTTTGAAGATATGTCAGAAAGTATACATAGAATAGGAGGTCTTTGGGAATTTTTATTGAGATTCAAATAATGTATAGAATTATAGAGTTGAGCTTAAACTTATTGATAATATGGCCGAAGGTGTTCAATGTTTTAGGCTCGGGGGATTTCAGCTCCATCTACATTTGTCAAGTGATAAGCTCCATTTCCCAAATTCTCCTTTATTATTAATGGACCTTCCCAATTTGGTCTAAGCGTCCTATCACTGGCCTTACAGGCTCCCTACAAAATGAGGCGTAGCACGAGATCACCTACCCCATAGCTACGAGCTTGGACTTTTCGGTTATAATGCCTTATGACCCGTTGTTGATAGATTGTGACCCTAAGACAAGCTATATTCCTTACTTCTTTGACGAGGTTAAGGTTCGGGATGAGCAATTGGTTATTATCCTCTAGATTAAAAGTAGCCCTTCGGTGTGAAGTTACTTCAAACTCTGTTGGTATCATTGCTTCGAAACTGTAAACCATTGAGAAAGGAGTCTGCCCTATGGTGCTGCAAGCTATAGATCTATAGGCCTAGAGTACTTTTGGCAGCTCGTCTACCCATGCTCCCTTCTTGGCCTCCAGTTTGGTCTTCAAGATCTGCTTGATGATCTTGTTAATAGCTTTGACTTGTCTATTAGCCTGAGGATGATCTACCATTGAGAAGTTTTTCACAATCCCGAGGTCATTGTAGAACTTAATAAACTGCTCATTGATGAATTGGGTCCCATTGTCTATTATGATCTACTGAGGAATCCCAAACCTGAAAATAATGTTATTCCAAATAAACTTCTCGATTTTTGAAGAGGAGATTTGAACCAATTCTTTCGCCTCAGTCCACTTTGTGAAATAGTCAATAGCCACTACTACATATTTGTAGTTCCCACGGCTTGTGGGGAGAGGCCCAATTAAATCAATCCCCCACATCGTATAAAGCCATGGGCTGACCATTTGTTAGAGGTAAGTTGGAGGAGCTCGCAGAACCTTAGTAAACCTTTGACATTTATCACATCATGTAACAGGGTTGACTATATCCTGTTTCATGGTTGACTAGTAGAACCCTTATCGGAGTATTTTTTAAGCTAGAGATAGCCCCTCAATGTGGTTTCCATAGTGACTGGTGTGAATTTCCTCTAGGACAATGTTACAATCAAGGCTATCGATGCATCTGAAGAGTGGAGCCGAGAAACCCCTTCTATAAAGCATGTTATCGATGATGCAGTATCTAGCAACTCAAGCTTGCATTCAGCGTGCTTCCAACTTGTCATCTGGTAACTTGCCATTTTGTAAATATTTCAAGATCGGGCTCATTCTCGAGCCTTATGCCATAATAATTATCATCACGATGTCTTTTTGTTTGATCCTTGGTGATGGAAGAGTTTCCATCAGGATTGCACTTGAAAAATCTGCATCCTTGGTCACGCCAAGCGAGCTAGTGCATCAATATGTCCATTTTGAGCTCATGGGACCTGCCTCATCTCGTACATGTGGAAATTTTCAAGTAACTCTTGAACCTTCTAGAGGTAGATGGCCATCTTTGATCCCTTTGCCTGATACTCATCCTTTATGTGACATACTACTAGCTGAGAGTCACTGAATATCCTCAAGTTTTTAGCTCATATTTCCCTTGCCAAGTGAAGTCCTGTAAGCAGTGCCTCATATTCAGCTTCATTGTTAGTAGCTTAGAATTCAAATCTTAGTGCATAGAGGATTTTATGTCCTTCCGGGCTAATTAAAAGTATTCCTGCCCCCACCTTCTGCTCACATGAGGACCCATCTACGTAAAGTTCCCACCATGGGGCTTCTGATGTCTCCACTTCCTTCTCCACATGCCTAGTAAATTTTATAACAAAGTCCCTATCCCTTGATTGCTGTCCTTGGGCTGTATCGAATGTCAAACTGGGCCAGCTCGATGGCCTACTTGAGCAGGTGACCTGAAGTGTCATTTTTCTGCAAGTTCTACCTTAATGGGTACTAAGTGAGCACCTATATAGTGTGTGCCTGAAAGTAAGGTCGTAGTTTCCTAAAAGTGATTATGAGACAATAAGCAAGCTTCTTTATAGGCACATAATTTACCTCCATATTCAGCAGCCTTTTACTCACATAATAGATTGGGAGTTGAGCACTGTTTTCATCTCGAACCAGGGTTATGCTGAGAGCATGCTGGGATGCTCTTAAGTAAAGAATGAGCTTCTCACCTTCTTATAGCTTAGACAGTAGTAAAGCTCGGCCCATATATTCTTTCAAGTGCCAGAAAGCAGTCTTGCACTCTTTAGTCCATTCAAATTGTTCGGCCTTCCTTAAAACATCAAAGAAAGGTATGCATTTATCTGCTGCTTTGGAAATGAATCTACTAAGTGCTACAACCCGACTAGTCAGACTTCGCACTTCCTTGACCCTGGTTGGGGACCTTATGTCGATGAGTGCCTTAATCTTTTATGGGTTCGCTTCAATTCCTCTAATGTTAACCATGAACTTGAGGAACTTTCCTAAAGCCACTCCAAATGTGCACTTAAGCAAATTTAGTTTCATATGGTATTTTCTCAAAATTTGAAACATCTCATCTAGGTTTTTCACATAATCCCCAACCTGCTTAGATTTTATGAGCATGTCATCCATGTAGACCTCCATGGTCTTCCTGATCTGCTCTTTGAACATTGTGTTAACCAGCCATTGGTAGGTCGCTTCTGCATTTTTTAGTTTGAAGGACATTACCTTATAGCAATACAGCCCATGATTTATGATGAATGAGGTGTGTTCCTTATCCCGGGGCTCCATGGGTATTTGGTTGTATCCTGAATAAGCATCCATAAAGCTAAGGAGTTGGTGCCTGGCTATTGCATCAACGAGCTAATCGATCCTTGGCAAAGGGAAGCTATCCTTTGGTCAAGCTTTATTGAGGTTAGTGAAATCAATGCACGTCCTCCATTTCTCGTTTTTCTTTTTCACTAACATGAGATTAGCCTCCCTGGTCGGGTAGTGAGCCTCTTGGATGAACTTGTTAATTAGGAATTTGTCCACCTCCTCCTTTAGAGCAATAGATCGCTCAGTAGTCAATGGCCTTCTCTTTTGACGAATTAGTTTGTGGTGAGGATCAATATTCAGTTTGTGTGACATAATCTTGGGATCAATCCCCACCATATCTTCATGATTCCAAGCAAAAACATTCAAATTCAACTTAAGGAATTTAGAGAGTTAGGTCTTTACATTAGGAGGCCAATTCTTTCCCAAATTTAGATACCTTTCAGGATCTACCTCGTTAACTCACACGTCCTCAAGCTCCTCCATAAGGCTAGTTTCTTTATCGACATCCAAGTCATGAGGATCTAGGTCGTGGTTGATCCCCTGTTGTGTTCAAGGCTCGAGGTTCTCTGCCAGAGTCTAGGTCAAACCTCTTCTACCTTTCCCTGATCTTAACAGCATCTTCATAACAACATTGAGTTGCGTACTACTCATTTCACACACAACCAACTCTATCAGCTAGATTGTTCATTGCAGGGCATCCCAGCCCCACATTGTATGCTGAAGGGCAATCAATAATTATGAAGTCTACCAAGATAGTGGCTTGGTGCTTTGAGTTTCCCAAAGTGAGAGGAAGTCTGACCTACCCCACTGGAAATATCGCATCCCTTGTAAAGCTGAAAAGGGGCTCTGGGGAAAATTTCAAATTGCCTTCACTCAGCTCTATCTGTTTATAGCACTTCTTGTACATGATGTTGACCGAGCTACTAGTATCTAACATGATCCTTTGCACTTCGGCATTATTGATCTTAACTTGAATGATGAGTGCATCATTGTGGGGGGACTAAAACCCCCGTGCATCATCGTCTACAAAGGTAATGCACTTAAAGGTGATCTTGGCTTTCTTGGTGGGTCTTCTAGATTCGTAACCCATGAACAAGACGTGGCTTGCACTTTGCACATAACATTCATGTGCCCACATGAAGTGCTTGCGATATGTAGGCTACTATAGATTGTGAAGATGGTCCTCATTACAGGTGTTTGTTCCTACTCGACCTACTGGGATGGCTGCTGCACTGATTGTTGGAAGCGTTAAGGTCGCTATCCTACAGGTTGCACCACGTAGTCCCTTAAGTGACATTTTCTAATTAGGTCTTCGATAGTGTCCCTGAGCAACCTACATTTTGAGGTGTCGTGCTCGATGTCATTATGATAGGCATAGAACTTGACAGCATCTTTGTACTTATGTGGGGTTTCTAAGGGTCTAGGCTGTCTGAAATCTTCCTTGTGCTTTTCTGTTGCATATATCCTCTTTGGGGTATCAAAAAGGATGCTTAGGTCACTCCCTCCTTGCCTTCTTTGTAGGTTGGACACCGACTTAATCATCTTAGCCTACTCTGCCTTTCCCGTGATTACTTCCTCTTTTATTCTGGTTAAAGGCGGAGCTACTTGTCTCATTCCTTTGTCCGAGACTTTTTGGACCGAAGGTCTCCTCCCATCTGATCTCCTTAGCAACTCACTCATAGAATTCTCCCAGATCTCTCACTGGGGATTTGTTTGCTTTCATTCAGCTTCCTGCCTTTGTGGAGCCCCACTGAGATCATTGTTAAGATGCTGTCATTAGAAGGATTTTCTATGTTATTCACCTCATAATGGAATCCTATAATATAATCCTTCAACGATTCATCCTTCTGTTGAAAAATTATTGCAAGGTGGCAAGACAGTGCAAGCTGCCCCTGAAGAGCCATATATTGGTTGATGAATCTTTTCTGACACTCTTCCCAGCCACTAATACTACGAGGTAGAAGGTTCTTGAACCATGCTTGGGGTACATCTCCAAGAGTAGCTGGGAAAACATAACATTTGACTAATGGGTTGGTCGTATGAAGGTCCATTTGGATGTTGAAAGCATCCAAATCATCATATGGATCACTTCTAGAATCATATGGTGGGATGCCAGGAACCTTGAATCCGTGGGGGAGAGACTCCATCTCGATCTCCTTGGAAAATGGGGTCCTCTCTTCATAGCAATCTGACTGGTCTCGAGTTAAGGGACGTTTCTCCAACCATCATACTCTTTGCAATAGCTTATCCATCATTGAATCCTATGTTTTGAATCATTAACCCTTGGTATTGTCATGACCCATATTCGAATCCTCAGTGTGATGTGGGATCCTAGGTCGTCGATTTCCATCACACTTGGGAGCTTGGCAATCTTGAGACTCAGGTCATGAGTTGGTGGAGTGAATTGAGTCTTCTCATTGAGGCTCCTCTCCAGCTGGCCTCTCTTCTTGGACTAGCACTTCTTTGTATGGCCCCTGGTCTGCTCTCCTGATCACAACAGCTTTGGCTTGTTTTTGGGCCCCATGGGTGTGCGCCTGGGCTAGCGTTGCAACTATGTTAGCAAGCCTCTTGACTATATTCTCGAGTGCTTTTTGGCGCCAATGCAACACCTGTACACCATCAAGCTTTGGGGGAATAGAAGAAGTGCTTACTGGGAATGGGTTTCCATCTTCTAGCATGTTTCATTGTTGCTCTCCATGACCACCTGGCTGGTTAATGGTGATGTTAGAGCTCTTAGTTGTTCTTCCTCTTGCTATCTCAGTTAGTTGGCATACCAACAGAAAAGCAGTCCGATCCCATCGGGCATGCCAAAATGTTGACGATTGATTTTGGTAATTAATCAATCAGAGGCATAAAAAAGCAAGAAAATAGCAAGAGCAAGAGGAAGGAAGAATAAGATGAACATTGAAGGTTTTTGACGTGGTTTGACTAAAGTCAGTATGACCTCTATGTCCATAGTGATTGTATTTGCTTTTGTGCCATTGTTTTACTATTTAGACTAGTAGAACAGGAGTACAAATGTTCTCTCACTATTTTGGTAGAATTTCTGCATGTATTTTCCACTCACCCTTTGTTACAATGATTTCCTTTTCCTATTTATAGAAGTAGTGAGAGTTACATGTGTAATTTGATAAATTGCAAATATGTCTATTCTGTCGTATTAGGTAATAAATGCTTGGTAATTCATTGTCGAACTGTTGGTCGCTAATGTGTCAGTTTTGTGGGCTGACTTGTCGGTTGGAAATATGTGCATCTAGGTGTTGATTGATCTTCGGGGTTCTGTACTTAGTATGCTCAGGGTAGCTCACTCAGTGACCTGAGCTTGTCCAGTGACTTGAGCTTATGTTGGACGATCTGCTGGCAAGCCCCTATGACCTCACTTTGAAATGGGTCGGACCCTTCTCTGCTAGACTGCTTTATTGGGCTTCTTCCGGGCCATTTCATATGGTCCCAAAAATACCCATAACAACATAAATTGATGTTTCAATACAAATTTGTATGACAAATTGCTGATTAAATAAGGAAGTAATTTTGATTTAGACAAAATAAGAGTTT
>JANHAO010014267.1:0-15422 GCA_026873985.1 Saraca asoca | reverse complement strand
GGATTTATTTAAAAGAACTCACTCTAATACTTCAATAATTTAAGTCTAGGAACATTAAGATAACTCTATTTTCATAGAGTTATCATCGGGTGTTCTTGAAAGTATCACTTGTGAGAGGAAAATAAGATTTGACAAAAAAGGAAAAATTGAGTCCCCGATATATAGGCCCATTTTCCATTGAAAGGAGGATCGATGTAGTAGCTTATAGGTTGAAGCTACCTCTAGAGTTAGGAAATATTTGTCCTATCTTTCATATATCAATGTTGAGGAAGTACATTCTAGATCCATCACACATCTTTTCTCAAATTTCGGTCAAGTTGGATAGCCATCTTATGTATGAGGAGCATTTAGTGGCTACAATTGATTGTCAAGTAAGGAAGCTTTGCTTCAAAGAAAATCCACCGATGAAGGTCCTATATTAAAACCATGGAAAAAAAGAATTGACTTGAGAGCCTGAGTCCTTTATGATGAATAAATACCCCTAACTTTTTGAATGATTTCATGGTATGGATCTCCACTTCTTAAAACCATGTTTTAGAATTAGAGGATGAATTCTTTTATTGGAGAGGGGGGGGGAGGGGAGAGTTTGTAATATCTTATAAAAAATGGGAAAATATTGGCTAAGAGACTGAAGTGAAATTTTGGTATTTTTCATTAGGGCCATAATGTAGTTTTCCCTTTTACAAGAGGACCTGTTTGAAGTTAGTGGAAAGTTGATGGGAAAAAATTGCAATTTGCCCCATTTCTTTTTCAGTATAATATCTCCAATAGGCTCCCTCTTCCTCACATTTTTAGTCGAAAGCCCAAACCCTCTCTACAAGCTACTCTGACACCATTTTTCCTTGTGCTGTCGTTGTTCAATCATCCTCTGACCCTGGCCACCATCCCTCCAGTGCAATCTCTCTCTCTCTGGTGCCTGACTGCCTAAAGCTGGAGCTTCCAGTTGTCATTACTATCAAGTTTTTGACAATCCTTTTCTTTTTTAGCTCGGCAAGCTGCAGTGAGCTATGGTGAGTAATCCTAGAACAAAAGATTTATTTTATAGAAAGTTTACATTAAGTTTTTAAGAAATTTCTACCTAAAAGCCTAACCCTCAAAGATGAAGTATGCGAAAATATTGTTGTTTATCAGCTCTAGTGATATTTTTAAGGAAGAATCAAGCACACTAATGGCTAATTCTTGGAACTTCAGTTGAAAAACTCAAGTAGGTGATTTTGATAAATTGATTTGAAAGTTCTGATGTTGTTGTAGTTTGATAATAATGTTAAATGGTATGCTTAGCTAGAAAATCTTTCATCTAAGCTTAAATGCTAATTTTAACCCCAATTATATCTAACTCGATTGAATAACTCAATTCTCCAAGTTAGCTAATCTAGCTTCTAAGGAGTGTCTGAGGTGAGTGGATAATCCTCCCTACTTAATAAATACCATTTTTGGAATAATTTTGTTGTGTAGAATATTTTGGTATTTGCTGAATGTTTTGATGTTGATGTTTGTTTTCTTTGAAAACTTTATGGTACGTTGTGTACATATGCATACATAAAAATTTATTTGATGTGATGAGATTATGCTTTTATTTTGTGGCATAATATTTCAAATGACTTAACAAATTGAGGTCTTGGATCCATTGAGAATCCATTAGTAATCTAGTGGTAGTGGTGACTAGCTTGAGTGGCGGAGAAATAAAGGTGGGCTATCGAATACATGAATATTTGGCATGCGTATTAAACTTGCATAATAAGGATGGGTTGCCGAATATATGAATGTTTGGCGTGCATATTAAACTGGCATAATAAGGGAAGGCTATCGAATATATATATTTGGCATGTGTATTGGATTGACTTTGGGGATGTTTATGATGCTTTGATTAACATTACAAATTTTCCTTGGATTCTAGTTGAGTGTATGGTTAATTAAATATCATAACTTTATCTCTCTCTCTCTATATATATACATATATCTACATATATATTATTTTCATGGGATTGTCTTCTCACTGAGTTTTTATGAAACTTATCCCTCTTTTTTTAATATTTTTTTAAAGCCCCAGGATACACATACCTTTCCTCCACATCACACTGATATAGAATCCACTCCTTGATCGAGTGGACCATTTTCGCGGAGAATAAAGGTATACAAATGGGAGAAAAATAATGATAGTTAGTAGGGTTATATGCACGCATATATATTGATTGTGGAGTACCTAGCAGGATATATATATTGTGTTGTTTTGGGCCATTGTTATATTGTGTATTATTGTATAGGTTGTGGTGAGCATGTAGCCCTTTTGTTGTTGTATAGGCCTTGCACCTCGTCATTCAAAAAATAGAGGAAACTTTGCCAAATTTTCTTTAAAATGGATATGTGCATATTTAGCTGTGTATTGGTCTAATTGGATGTCATTTTGCATGGTTAGGCTTGTAGAGGGTTTCCTAACGGTGACCTTCTACGTCGGTTATGTTCCGTGAATTGGGGTGTGATATCAAAGAGGGAATGAAACTTTTGTGTCTATGATTTGTCATTAAATTGAATGCAAGAATCCTTGAGATTGAAATTTTCCATTTAAAGTTTCCCTTATATATTTAATTCTCTAGTTTATATTTATGTCAATTATCTAATTTCATATTCTTAGTAGATTGCCAACAGCCCCCTTATCCTTTACTTTCATACACTGGATTAATTACTAGTCTTTGTGGATTGACTTAGGCTCATCCTACTATGAGTTAGAGTAGTTCAATATTGTTATAAGGAAAATTTAACACCATGAAGTGGGCTGGCAGAAGCCCAAGTCCAGCAAAAGGGACGAGCTTACCAAACCGTGAGGTCGTTGTGCAGGGAGTCTGAGCTCGCTGGCTGAACGAGCTCAAGGTCGCGAGCCAGTAGCTGCCTCAGCGCATGAGCTCTAGCTCGCTAAGACAAAGCCTTACCCAATTAGAAGCCCGCAGAGGTTGAGCATAAGGTCAATAGGCAACTTGCACTATCATTTTGCAAAATACAGCAATCGGGCCCCACACGTAAAAAGTAACTTGCAGAAGCTAGTCTATGGTGACCTAGGTAGTCTTATACATTTAATATTTGATATAATAAATGTATAGTTTATTTAGTTCCATTTGTACCCCTCCATACTTCTATAAATTGAGGGTTAGAACCATTGTAAAAGAGAGAGAAGAGAGAGTATTAGCAGAAACTCTATTGGAAACCATAGCCAAAGTTGTGTGAAAATTCCTTCAGATTAATAAAATATCTCCGTGGACGTAGGGTCTGTACTATCCAAATTTAGTCGAACCACATTAAACTTTTGAGTTCTAACCTTTTTGTCCTTCCTCCCACCGTCTCTCATCACTCACCGCCCAAATAATCGGGAAATAGCTTAGGTTCCAAAAGAACCCCTTTCGTTAGTCAAATTTAGGTGTAATCGAAATCTATCGTCAACAAGTATATTATCTTTGTCGATTTCAACACTCATAAGAGAAAAATTATTTGAAAGTAGAGAAAGAAGAGAGTTATTTTGATATGTAAAATGTTTCAGTTAAGGTATGTATTTATAGTCAAGAAAACTCTAAAAAGATGATAAGAATTAAATAAAAAATAATAGATAATTATATCTACAACAACTAGATAAAGGTTTAATAATGATCAAAATATCAAAATTTTAACACTTAAATCTCTAATGATCAAATTTATAATCACTAGATAATTAATTATAAATAAAATTAATTATCTAAAATAATAACTGAAAGATCTAAGATATATCTCAAATTCAATTATGAAAGAAAATAACAATAAGTAAAATCTTTTGAAATATCTTTAAAAATATTTTACAACAATCATCCATATATTTCAAAAGATTAGAAAAATAAAATAAGAGTTTTGTTGGATTCTCAAATATAAGTGTAAATATATCAATCTTGTATCTTTTGGACTATGAACCAAATTTAGAAAAGAAAATAAGACATAACCTATAGAATTATAGGTGAAACTTATAGCTTCTATGAATTGATAATTCTTATAGTAAGTTAACATTCTCATCAATCATATTACACTTTTCACAATATTTCTACTATACAATGTGGTTTTGACTAGTAAGCCATATGCCCAATAATTCATGAATGCTTTAGAGATTTTGTCATAAATCTCATATGAGCTGCCCCACTCCACAATCATATAAGTGATTTCATCAAGTGTACACTATATTTAAATGCATTACCCATAAGAGATATGGAATTCATTAAGAACTTAACTCATCCTCATTTACAACTTACAATTTAGCACTAATCACACACCATAGGAGGAACATAAAATATTTTAAGTGCATTCATGCAACCCACACTCAATTTTCAACAAGCAAACTCACTTTTTCCAAGAAAGTGATTCAATTCTTCATGTTAATTTCTCATATTTTTGTTGTCAAATCCTTTTTTCTTCCTCTTGAAATCAATACCAAAATCTTCATGATTTATGAAGAATAATTTGAGTTATGAATTTTTGAATCCAATAGTTACTATTTATTTCACTATTCAATCTATGAACCCCTATGCATTTATGCTATTTTGAGAGCTTAAATCTTTTATTTCTATCTTGTTTCTATAAAATAAAACTATAATCTAATAGCATTTAATTGTTTGATGAAAGGAAAACCTTGAAAAATTCAAGAAGCTAACATGCTCTTCCTTTTGTTCATGAAGAGCTTTGAAGAACTTTTGTTGGAATAGTTTTGATCTTTTGTTTCTGGCCCTTAGGTGAGTGATTCTTAGCTATCTTATGAATTACAAAGTGATTATTTGATTGTGATCCATTGAATGTTTGTGTAAGTTGAAGAAAATGGGTATTTGTAATTGTATAGCAAAGTTTGAGTTTACTTGGACTTGTTGATATAAATTTGGTTTGATGTTTGGAAAAGCTGGGTTTTATGCTTGTTTAAGCTTCTAAAATAATGGTATATTGAACCTATATGATTTGGTGAAAAATTGGATAATATTTCTCTTATTTTGGTTGTTGTTCCTCTGCAATTCCAAAGCTCACTGGTCAAATTGCAATATGGATATTGACCCCATGATTATGCTCATAGTAATCATGCAACATTGTGTCCTATGTTTTGAATAAGAAATTTAACTAGTTTCTCATGATTCGAATTGAACTTCCCTAACCCTATTTACGATTCCAATCGTGATGTTGATTGTGTGTATAATTTGGCTTCCTAAAAGTTTACAATTTTGGATGAGTATACTCGCATTTTGCATTGAATCCTTGCAAGTTGAATCAAAACCTTCTCATTTGAATCTTGCAATTTTAATCATGATTCTATTCAAATTTTAACAACAATCATGCTCACGATTTTGATCGCACCTATTTAGCTTAAATTCTTTTCTCTTTTAAACAATTCTCATCTCTTTGATCTAATCTCATCTAGACCTAAACAATTCTTAATATGATTGTCAATAAGTTCTAAATAAGCAAATCATAAGTTAATATCAATCAATTTGTTAATTGTGTGTATATATATATATCTCTATATTGAGGCAATGCTAACAACCTCGAAGGTTATGATGATAATGTGAACTATGTGACATAATTGTTATAAGATATGATGCTATTTGAAATCTTGAAATTTCCCCATGAAACATGGGATGATGAATGATGATAATAGATGTGATTGATGTAATGAGATGGGGTATATGAACCAGATCTTAGATCTACATATTTTGATATGGAGCAAGGGATAAGGTAAAACTTAGAAGGATAAGGCTGGAAAGGAGTAAAAAGGAGAATTTTGATTGTTATTATTTATTTTGCTTTTTGCCTGAATTATTATTTTAAAAAATATTGAATGAGGTATAACGTGACTTCACAAGTGATGATTGATGATGATAGCATGAGGCCATGACTTATGACTTGTTTAACAAGCTTGGTATGAAATATGATTATATGGCTATGATGTACATATGTATTGTCATTATTGAGAAATTCATAAGTCAGGTACAAATTTATCTCACTGAGCCTTAGACTCATTTTTCTATAGACTGTTTTTCAAATTCTCAAGAAATTATAGCTATATCACTTCTCGAAAAGTAAGAATGAATAATGATCCTATAAAAATAACTGCCGATGTCTTTACTACCACCATAGAGAGTCCTTTAAGAGTGTACCATATCAAGATTCACTATATCGTCATTTTAAATTTAGTTGGCTACGACGTGTTACATGAGGTAGAGATTATTCTATTGGAACCCCTAAATGTCCTCTTGATGATGGCCATAGGGTGGTTTAACTATCCATCTATATATATTTTCTAATTCTGTTGAAAATCTATAAATAAAATGGCTATAGAATACCCTAAGGGCTTAGTTAGTTTAACTTATGCTTGGTTTCATGATAAGATATAGGTTAATATAATTTTTTGGTTGCCTTTACCCCTGAGGAGATATGTAGGGTGGTGCAAGGTCTATCTCATAAGCTAATTAGTAGTTGATGTTGGACTTTTGGAGACATGTAGCAAACTTGTGAATTAAGTTTAAAGGGGCATGTACCTGTTAGGCAATGCCTTTGTGCATAATATAAATATGTTTATATTTCAATGTTCTATCTTTTTTTTCTACAAGCTTATTCATTCCCAACCAACTAATCAAGATTAAGTGGTGTGATTTAAAAGTATTAGCATGATTACGAGGAGAAAAGGATAAAAGAGATAGTAGTGATAGGTTGAAGGCTGGAGATTATCAATCAGAGATTGATATTCACACCAGTCATGGCAAGGAAATTAGGTCATGACATGTTTGGTATCAGAGAAAAGATTTAGGCTAATCCTGTGAGCATAGGCTTACATGTAGAGTTGTTTAAAGTTGTGTAATGGTGGTGGTTTCATCAAGCATTAGTAGAAACAGTACCAATAGCACATGCGCACCTAGGAGTATGTATTGCTAATACCATTCCTATTAACATTTTGAAATATGTGTCCATATTAATAGTGTTAAGTTGGAACTTTAGTATGTCTTGAAAATTTGATTAATTTTGTGATGTAGATTATGGTGAGAACTAGAAGATAGGAAAGTCAAGAATCTAAATCTAATAATGGAGGGTCACATGAAATAGCCTACATTGTGAAGCTGGTAATAACCTTGAAGTCCCTTAATGGGTAGAAAATTTAACCTAGTAGGCAATGGATCATCTGATACATGTATTAAAACAAACCTAGAATTAAGGCCAGAATAGAGAGCCTGATAGGAACAGGCTAAATGAAAGAACTCAGATCTCTCCTACTAGAAATAAATAAGAAATAGATTAAGAATCATTCATGAGTTTCCAAAATTGAAACCACCTCGATATGCCAGAATAGATCCTTCAGTGGACCCTATCAATTTCTTGATCAAATTAAAAGGTATGATAGCATGTTATAGTGCTTTAAAACCTTACTGATAGAATTGGTAGGGTATCAGTTAGATGATTTGGCATATTATTGGTACATAGAAGCTATCGAAGGATGAGTTGTTGATGCTCAACCATTAACTTGGGCAATGTTTGAAGAAACCTTCATTGACCGATTTCTTCCTCCCAGTCTCAGGCAAGCAAATGCCCAAAAGTTTGAAAATTTAAAACAAAAGAACTTGTTCGTAGGTGAGTATGATGCCTAATTTATTCAACTTTCAAAATAAACTACTCACTTGATTCCTAATAAGACTATGAAAGTTAAGAGCTTTGCTCAAGGATTCTGTGATTATTACTTTGTGTCAAAGTTGATGTACACATAACGTACCAGTAAGCCATGAACCAATCTTTGCAAGTTGAATTGAGGTCCAAGCAGCATTATGAAAGGGGAGTGTCCTTTGGTAGTAAGAAAAAAACTTAACCTGAGGGAACTAGTGTTACATCAAGCAAAAGATCAGTTCCAACTCTAGAACACTACCTAGTGGGTAGAGAAGGAATTTTACTAGACCACCTAGCAACAAAATATTTCAATCATTTAATTGTCCTCTCACTAAGCTTTTTAAGGTCCAAAATGACTTACTTTCAGCTATGTTGTTGTATATTTATAGTGTGATGTCAATTGGATTCATTAGAAGAAATTCTACAGAATTTGGCTTTGTTGAGAAGTTTCTGTATTTTTGTTATAACTTGAGCTACACTTGTCTAATTAATGTGAGTCTTATCTTGTAGGAAATCTAAGACATGGCTCTACAGCCTTCATGAAGACATCTAAGGCTGAATCTCACAATTGGCTATCTTAATTTGGAGTGAAAATCAAGACCAGAATGCTGCCTCAGCTTGCCCCAAGTAGCCAGACCACTAAGCATTCATTAGACCATATCTGGAGCTATACAAGTCCAAATAAGTTCAAACTAAGTCCAAATCGGAGTTAAGAACAAAGCTACAATATTCATGAAGACTTCTAGACCTGAATCCATCAATTTGGGCATGCAAATGGAGTTGTAAATCAGAGATAGAATGCTGATGAAATGAGCCTCTGCAGAATTAGATTTTTAGGCCCCAATTAGCATGCAATTTGAGCCCAATGGACCATCTCTTATGCCAACTCACACTCAACCAGATGGAAGTCATTAAGGCACCTAAAAAACTAGAGAATGCATCCTACAATAGCACACTACACACAAGAGGAGTGGCAGCAAGCAACCAGACTAGCCATCATTACCTACTTACCAACCATGCAGCTAGCTTCTCTTTTCCTGGGCAAAGTCATTTTAGCTTAGAGTTTTTAGTGAGTTTTAGAGTTTCAATTTTGAGGGGAGTTCCAGAGTAGTGTAGCACATTTTTTTCTTTTCTTTCCTTTGTAGTTTTTTTGCCTTCCATGGAAGGCTGAACTTGTAATCAGTCTAAGGGTTGACAAAACTTGAAGATTAATGTGAAGATCTTGTTCCTTCAACTTGCATTCAAATTGCTAGTCATTTCTTCTCCTTTCCTCTCTATTTTTACTGAGTTTTCTAAATTGAATGTATTTATTTGGTTTGGATGACTATATAATTATTGATTAATGATCAATTGTAGGAAGAGGATAGGAAAATCAAGCAATGCACTGAGATTTTGATGGATTATTTACTGGTTGAGTTGTGCATAAAACTCATTAATCATTTCAAGGATTCTTGTTATGATTTTAGGTCATAGAATATGATCAACAATTGAATAAATACTTAGTGATTAAGGATACATTAATCTCAAGTTTAGTTGATTCCCTTGGGCTGATTGGTTATTTACTTCTGTTTTAGTTTTTGCATGTTAGTATTAGCTATTAGGATAGTTTCTGCCAAACCCCCTTATCTCTACCTCTTAATTTGATTGATATCATCCAAATGATCCAAGGGCTCGACCTGGTGTTGCCTATACTACAAGTAGTTCAGGTAGATCGATTTATAAATTTTCTAATCTTGATTGGATTGGGCACCCGATCACCACCCCAGTCGTAAAATTTGACTACGAAAAGAAATATGAAAGATAGATAAGTTTCAAATGATTCTGTTCTATTCACTAGAAGAAATTCATTGTAGAGTCAGGGGAAGTTTAATGCTCACATGCCGTGATGCAAGGTCTATAATACAAATCATTTTGGATCATGTAGAAAAGATTTGACGAAATGTTTTTGATGTGGACAACTTGGACATAGAGTGAGAGATTGCCTTGTGAATGTGAACGCTTCAAGATATGGTGTAGATTATTAAGCTTGATCTCAAAATCAACCAATAACACATTCTATAGCTTCAGTAAGAGCACCAGCTATAATTGGTAAGAGTGATGGAAGAAGCAATCAAGGGAAAAACCTTGGCAAAGCTACAATAAGAGTTACAATCATACCAAACAAGAAGTACAAGCATCGAATGCTATAGTTTTAGGTACTTTGAAATTATATGATTTACAAGCTCTAGTATTGTTTGACACTAGAGCTATTCACTCTTTTATTGCAAAGAAATTTTTTGCTTCACTAAACAAACCTAGTGAACTGATGGAATCATCATAAATAGTAACAACTCCAATTGGCAAGACCTTTCTAGCTGACTGTTTGTTCAGAGAATGTGGCATGATGATAGGAGATGAGCAAGTATCCACTAATCTAGTCGTATTAGATATGGTTGATTATGACATAATTCTAGGTATAGATTGACTTTCTTAGCATTGTGCATGCATAAATTGTTTTAATAAGGTGGTTATGTTCCATATGGATGAATCTTCTCCTGTAATGTTTCAAGGAGAATAGGTAGCAAAGATAGCTAGTTTGCTTTCTAGTGTGCAAGTTGGGAAATTGCTAAAAAGGTTACACAACTTATTTAGCTATGGTGAAAGATTTAGAGCAATCTATTCCAAACCTGAGTGAGGTTTCGTTATACATGAGTTTCTTGATGTGTTTCCTGATGATTTACCTGGATTACCACCGGACAGGAAAATTGAGTTTACAATTGATCTAGTACTCGACACTAAACCTATTTCTATCCCTCCTTATCATATGGCGCTGATGGACTTAAAAGAAATGAAAACTTAGCTACAAGAATTGATTGATAGAAGCTTTGTTTACTCGAGTATTTCATCGTGGGGAGCACCTTTGCTTTTTGGTAAAAATAAAAATGCAACAATGTGGTTATGTATCGATTATTGTTAGTTAAATAAGGTGACTATTAAGAATAAATATCCCCTTCCCCATATTGATGATTTGTTTGATCAATTGCAAAGGGCAACATATTTTTCAAAGACAGACTTGAGATTGGGGCATCATTAGTTAAATATTTGTGAAGAATATGTGCCTAAGATTACTTTTTGTATGTGTTATGGGCACTACAAGTTTCTCATAATGTCATTTAGGTTAACGAACACCCTAGCTACTTTTATGAACTTGATAAATCAAATCTTTAAACTGTTTGGATAAGTTTATTATTGTGTTTATTGATGATATTATATTATATTCTAAAAGTGAGGAAGAGCATGATCAACACCTAGGTGTTACAAACTCTATGAGAGCATAAACTTTATGCAAAATTTTCCAAATGTGAATTTTGGGTGACTAATGTCAAGTTACTTGGTCATGTAGTATTGCAAGAAGGAATATGAGTTGATCCTCAGAAAGTAGAAGGCATAGAGAATTGGCCTAGGCCTATGACAGTCATAGAAATATGAAGTTTCTTAAGATTAGTTGGATACAATTAGAAATTTGTCAAGGATTTCTCTAAGATTTTTGAGTCATTGACTAAGCTGACTTGAAAAGGAGTGTAATTTGAATGGACTCCTGCATGTGAAAAAAGTTTTCAAAAGCTAAAAAGATACTTGATAATACCCTAGTATTGGCATTGCCATCCAGATTAGGTGGCAACGTAGTGTATTGCGATGTTTTATGAACTGGACTCAAATGTGTGTTGATGTAAAATGGAAAAGTAATTGTATATGCATCATGACCATTAAAAAAACATGAGCAAAATTATCCTATTTATAATTTGGAGATGATGGCCATAGTTTTTGCCTTCAAGATGTGGTGGCACTATCTATATAGAGAAACATGCAAAATTTAAATGGGCCACAAAAACCTGAAATATATCTTCAAATAGAAAGATCTTAATCTTTGATAATGAAGATGGATAGAGCTAGTAAAAGGCTATGAGTGTTCAATATTATATCATCGTGGCAAGGCAAATGTGATAATAGATATGTTAAGTCACAACTCAGCAAGTGATTTAGCTTGTCTTATTTGTAAAGATGAAAAGTTATTATGTTTTTACCCAAAATTTGAGAAGTTTGGCATACAACTAGAAGTTCCAAATCAAAACTTAATTTTAGCCCACACGACGATACAATTGGTAATGATTGATTGTATTAAAAAAGCTTAAAAACAAGACCATAGAGTGTAATTCTTAAATAGAGGGTGGAAATGGAACCAAACTTAAGATTTGTAGTTGATAAGGCATGAGTGCTTAAAAAGGAAGGATGATTATGGGTCCCCTCCAGTGTTTGTGATGATTTGCTACACCAAGCTCATAATTTATCATATAGAATGCACCTAGGAGTGTCTAAAATACATTGTGATTTGAAAAAGGTGTTCTAGCAGAAAGGCATGAAATGAAATGTGCTTGAATATGTAATTAAATGTTTTATGTGTCAACAAGTGAAAGCAGAACATCAGCATCAAGCAGGATTGCATTAATCCATCAAAATTTTAGAATGGAAATAGGAGAGTATAATGATGAACTTTTTAGTTGGATTGTCAAGGTCACCTAAAGGCTATGATTCAATTTGGGTTATCATTTATTGCCTAACCAAATCAGCTCATTTCTTACCAATGAAGATGGCTTACTCAATAGTTCAATATGTGCAAACATACCTTGATCGGATAGTTCCTTTACATGGTGTGCCATTGACGATCACTTCGGATCGTGGTACTTAATTTACTTCTCACTTCTAGCAATTATTTCAACAAGTCTTGGGTACTCAATTATAGTTTAATACAATTTTCACCTTCAAATAGATGGTTAATCAAAGCGAACGATTTAGGCTTTGGAAGCATGCTTTGAGCATATGTGATGGAATTTGAGAGGAGTTGGGAAAAGCATTTGTCATTTATTGAATTTGCCAACAATAACAATTATCAATCTAGCATCCAAATGGCATCATTTGAGGTGTTGTATGGAAGGAGATGTAGATCTCTAATAGATTGGTTTAAACCCAAAGAGGCAAAGTTGTTAGGATTAGACCTTATAACAGACCTTGTTGAAAATGTGCAATAGATTTGTGATTGAATGAAAGCAACTCAAGATCTATAGAAATTGTATTTGAATAAGAGAAGAAGGGAATTAGAATTTGAGGTTAATGATTAAGTGTTTCTTAAGGCATCTTCAATGAAAGAAGTCATGTGTTTTGGTAAAAAGGAAAAATTGGCTCCACGATATATTGGACCATTTTGAATTATCAAGTGTATAGGAGTTGTGGCGTATCAATTAGAATTACCAATCATAATGCAACGAATCCATCCAACATTCCATGCCTCCATGTTGAGGAAATATGTTTTGGATGAATCTCATATAATCAAATAGGAACCATTTCAATTAGACACCAAATTGACCTATAAAGAACAACCTGTGACTATTCTTGATCAACAAGTTTGGAAGTTGAGATCAAGAGAAGTTCCTATGGTTAATGTGTTGTAGGGACAACATGATGAGCAAGAAGCTATATGGGAATTGGAATATGATGCATAAGAAAAGTACCCCCAATTATTCGATAAGACTGCATGTAAAAATATTTAATATAAGATGTTATTCATCACTGTTGATTTATTTTATTTAACTTACAACCACTGTTCAAAATTTGAGGACACATTCTCTGAAGGGAGAGAATTATAATACCTTGAGTTTTCAAAAAAATTTAATTAAATAATTTTGGTAATAAAATGACCTTTTGAAAAATTTGAAAAGGTGAAGTTAAAAATTTTAAGACTTTCAAAACTATAAATTTAAGATACAAAGTGTCTAGAAATAGTAGAAATAAATTATATGAATTTTAAGAATTTTTAGAAGATCAAATTTTCCACGTCGAATGCTTAATAGAATAAAATTCATATTTTTAGGATTTACTTTCTGAAAAAATTCAAAGAGTTCAAAACTAAGGCTATAGGTATCTAACAATTAAAAACTTATGATTATTATAAAGGTAATTAATTTAACTAATTTGTGTTAAAATTTTATAGCCATTGACGATCGGTAAGTACATTAAATTTGAACTCAAAGTTGAGGAAAAAAAAAGGAAAGGTCATTAAGGTCAAAGACAAAGTTAACTTCACTTTTTCCCATTTTGCCCTCTAAATGGGTGATTTGCTTTTTCTTTTCCAGCCCTTTCTTAGTTGCATTTATGCAACCCACTTTATCTTCAACAAGCAAGCTTACTCTTTCTCTCTCTCTCTCTCTCTCTCTCTCTCTCTATACATTTCTCTCCCTTTTTAAGTAAATGATTCTATTCTTCATGTTAATTTCTCATATTTTTGCTGTCAAATCCTCTCTTCTTCTTCTTTAGATCGGTTCCAAAATCTTAATGATTTATGAAGAATAATTTGAGCTTTTGAATTTTTGAATCCAAAAGTTATTATTCATTTCACTGTTCAACCTATGAAGCCATAAGCATTTTTGTTGTTTTTAGAGCTTAAATCTTTTATTTCTAGCTTATTTCTATGGAATAAAATTATAAACTAATAGTATTTAATTGTTTGATGAAATAAAATCCTTGAAAAATTTAATAAGCTAACATGCTCTTCCTTTTGTTCATGAAGAGCTTTGAAGAACTTTTGTTGGAATAGTTTTGATCTTTTGTTTCTAGTCGTTAGGTGAGTAATTTACCTTTCTTACAAATTATAAAATGATTATTTGATTGTGATCCATTGAATGTTTGTGTAAGTTGAAGAAAATGGGTATTTGTGATTTTATAGCAAAGTTTGAGTATGATTGGACTTGTTGATATAAATTTGGTTTCATGTTTGGAAAAGCTAAGTTTTATGCTTGCTGAAGCTTCTAAAATAATGGTATACTAAACCTATATGATTTGGTGAAAAATTGGATAATATTTCCCTTGTTTTGGCTACTATTCCTCTACAATTCCAGAGCTCATACGTTGAATCGTAATACTTATATTGATCCTGCGGTCATGCTCATAGCAATTGTACAACATTATGTCCTGTGATTTGAATTAGAAATTTAACTAGTTTCTCATAATTCAAATTAAACTTCCTTTTCCCTATTTTATGATTCTAATATAGATTCTGATCACATGCATAATTTAGCTTCCTAAAAGTCTACAAGCTTAGATGAGCAGACTCATATTTTGTATTGAATCCTTGCGAGTTCAATCAAAACCTTTTCATTTGATTCTTATGATACTAATCGTAATTTTACTCAAACTTCAATAGTGATCATGCTTATGATTTTGATCATACTCTCAAATTTAGACACCTTATTTAGCTTAAATTTATTTCTCTCTTAGACAATTCTTATCTTTTTGACCTAACCTTATATAAACCTTAACCAATTCCTAATATGATTGTCAATAAGTTCTAAATGAGTAAATCATAAGCTAATATTAATTAATCTGTTAACTATATATATATATATATTAAGGTTACGGCAACCACTTTGAAAGTTATGATGATAATATGAACTATGTGACATAATTGTTATGAGATATGACACTATTTGAAACCTTGAAATTTCTCAATGAAACATGGGATAATGAATGATGATAATGAGATGTGATTGATGTGATGAGATGAGGGTATATGAACTAGACCTTGGACCTATTCATTCTGATATCGAGTGAGGAATAAGCAGAACCTGGAGGGATAAGGCTGGAAGTAACAAGGAGAATTTTGATTTGTCAGGTCCCACAAATGCAGTAGATAAAAATGTGATGAACAGTTTATATAGCGGAAATAACTTTGGATCTTGCCCCTATCTCGT